>JBBMKC010222004.1:0-12150 GCA_037834085.1 Bipalium vagum
TACATATCTAAACAAAATACAATATTTAAACAATAAGATTAATTTTATCATATATGATAAAAAATGGATTTAAAAAATCTGCATTACTTTCCGGCACACCTAATATAGTATTCTTGTATTTTTGCCAATCATTTCTGCAATGTAAAGTTTAGTGTTATATTTTAATAATATATAAAAGTCAATATCATTCTGAGCTGTTTTTCTTTATCCTCGTGCATCATTTATTTATTATGAATTCATAATGAGTCACACCTATACCAGACCACCAAACACTCACAAACAGCTTCTTTTAATGAATGTTACGCTTCGGTGGTCCATCTTTTTCCAGTCAATGTGATGAACGTTTGTAATTATCATATCTTATTAATTTTTTTTACAAGTAACAAGTTGATTCAAAGATGAATCAGATTTTTATAATAATAGGAATTTCAGATATATCCATTTAAATAGAATCCAAAAATAGAATCGATTAATTAAAAATTGATTTAATATTATCAGCTTACAATGATTACTTGCAACAATAGAAATATGTAAATTACCAACAATAAAATTGGTAAAATATTAGATTAATGTCAAATAATCAGCCATTGAGGTCGACAATCTTATTAGGTTAATATTCCATGTCTCACAACCCAATATTTACAAATTTTTCATTTTATGTCATAAATCTTTTTTATTTATTATTATCTGTTTATTATTTTATTATTATTTCTTATAATTGAATGCCAATTTCACAAAAATCAATTTGGAAGCTTAACTTGAAGTCGCGTCGTATTTCCCATCAATGAAATAAATGGAAAATTATTTAATTATTATCAAAAATATAATGATAAATTCAGAGAATATTCTCCATAAAAATCGGATTTTAATTTTTTAATCATCTGTTTTATTGTTAATTTAATAAAAACCTGTCTCAAATGAAATTATTAATTTTTAATTAAAAATTCGATGAAATATAAAATTTTCTAAAATATAATAATTACCTTTTCCATAGTTAATAATAAGAGATATGAGCAAAATAAATAAAATGTACCCAATTCAAGAAAATTCAAATTTTATAAAAGAAAATTAGTTTTTAATAAATAATAAAATCAATTATAATTGAAAATAAAGAGAAATCTTTTGAAAAGGTTCACAATGTATTTAATAATTTTATTAATATATTTCAATATTTTTTTTGTGTTAATATTCTCGATAAGTAACAATAAGGAAACTTTTCATCATTCTTATCATTAAAACTGACTTGTTTTATAATTATATACAATACTATATTATTATTGTATTATATATTTATTATTATATTATATACTTGTATTACAAGATTTTAGTTGACTTTCAGACTTCATAATAGTCAGGTTTACTAAAATGCTCCCATCTTAATAACAATAATAATAATAATAATAATAATAATAATAATAATAATAATAATAATAATAATAATAATAATACAGAACAAAAATCTTTGACATTGTTCAGAAAGTAATAATGTAATTGTGAAACAAAATTCCTCACATTTTCAATTTTCAATATTAATTCTTTCTCTTTTAATTTTCTTTGCAAAATAGAATATTACACAATTTCATATTTTTCGTTTCAGAAAATATTATTTTATTATCAATTAGGGTAATTAGTCTTTGTATTCTCTTAGAAAATAAACTATCGCAATATTTTATTATTTTATGGTTTTTTTATGGTATCACATTTATTTAATAACAAACACATTTATTTGAAAGATCTTTTTCTGCTCTACAAAAGTACAATACTTTTGTGTGTAATTTGACAGCGTTGACATTCAGTGCCAAGTTGACCAAAATACAATTTTCGCCACCTATTGATATTTTATTTTAATCGAGATCAGGGGCAGTATAAGAAATTTTTTATGTGTACGGTGAACCTATTTTACTGGAGTTTATTGGTAAGAGAAATTTGAAGATTCAATACTCAACACATTACACATACCAGTCGACCGTCCAATATCCACTTGATCGCACTTGTCAAGAGGGCGGCCGTCAAATATGTAGTGATTTGTCTCACAGAATGAACAGAAATTCAAAAACAGTCTTCTGTCACTTAAGCTCAAATGAATATAGTGAAAATCGGATTGTTGTGTTCCATATCGGCAGAACGAAAAATTCAAAGAATTTTTTTCAGCTTACCAAACACAAAGGAACACTTGATGAACACAAGGAATGATTTCTTTATGGAGTCATCATGGGAGATGAAAAATGGTATTTTTAAACAAACTTAAACAATAGAAAGGAGTTACTAGGTCATGCTTACTGGAACTGGGACAATCTCATACTCAGTGAAATGATCCAGTAAAAAAAGGTGATAAGAACCTATTCATGAATCAACTACCTAGAGTATAGGTAAAACAAGATAAAAAATCCAAATCATTTTATAAACATCATGGTACGAAACTGCATATAACATATATAGTCAAATTTGTCTCCGAGAGCTTTATAGGGAGGTTCTTCAACACCTTCAGTATTGAACACTTAGACCTTCTAACAAAACATTTATATTTTTTTCGCTACCTTACTAAATGACATTACTTTTCAGCAGATGGAGGACCTTAAAAAGTTGTTGAACAATTAGTTTTGAGTAGATTTAGTGTGTCGACAAACTGGTAAAAAGGTTAGGAGAGGTTTCTAATTAATTAAAAATGCTCTTCATTATTTGTAAATAAAAACTTTATTGCTCATAATTATAAATTTTTCAAAATTCCCACAAATTATGTGACAGCCTAATATTATAACAAAAAGAATAAACACATCTTTTTTTAATTATTTCAAAGACAACATTTCAATTTTATTTTCTAATATAAATAAATAATACAAATAAATAAACTTAGATAAAATAATGAAATATTTAAATATCAAATTAACAGTTAAAATATATAGAATGGTCTTAAGATTTCGCTGAATGTTTTTCTTGTTAGATTTTAAAATGTTATAAATATATTTATAATTTTATTATTATCTTATATCAATATATTAATGAACACCATAATTTATCAATTTTATTGATTATGATTTATTTTTTAAAAAATCAAAATTTAATTTAATGGAAGAACGTGAGGAGACTATTTCGATAATTATGAGAAAATTGTATTAAATTTTCATACTTTTTTATAATTTTCTTTTCGTTTTCTTTATTACATTTTCAATTTCTTAATATTTGACCTCCCTTTTTTAAATATGATATTTAAGAATTTTTTATAAATAATTAACTATTGCATATTTTCCCTTATGTAGAAAATTTTTATTTATTTATTTATTTATTAGTCCAGTGAGCTGTAAACTTTATTTTTCAAAATACTTTTCAAAAAATAATTCTAAAACCTTGTAATATTATTCATATTTTATTTTATGTATAATTATTTTATTATATATTATATAATTTTAATATATTTAATATAATTTTAACACAATTTAAGATATTAAGAAATATAAATTTTATTTTTTTCGGTATTAAATGAAATTCGTTAACATTTCCCATTATAATTTGTGAGATCAATTTACAAATTAACAATTATTCCTAATTCAGTTGAAAATTTTTATTAAATATACTTTCCGCTTCATTAAGTAATTCCTTTTAACTTACATAAAACCCTTGTTAGTGAAAGTGGTTTATGTGGTAATACTTATTCTTTGGATTTTTTCATACTCACAATATTATATATTAAGGTGGCAAGAAAGTTCGTGCGCTTTTCAATGAAAAGATAAAATCAAAATATTTTATTGACAAAAACAATTTTAATAAATTATCTGTTCACTATTATTATTAATCTTTCTCTATCTTTCCGCCAAATTCATGTTGCCACGTTTGCAGAACTCCTGGGATATATTCACAAAAAAATTATCAATGTGCCTTCTGACAGACTCATCACCATTGCATGTTTTCCAGTTCAAATGATAATCGGTATGAGCCATGTCCGGTGAGTACGGAGGATGAGGCAAAATATCTTACCCAAGGGCCAATAATTTGTTCCGGATGTCCATAGATATATGAGACCTGGTATTGTACTGATGGTAGGCAACACCCTTCCGATTTTCTAATCTTGGACTCTTTTCGTGGATTTCATTGTTCAGTTTATTCAATTTGGGGCAGTACACATCAGAATTAATCGTTTGGCAAAATGATAACAGCTCGTAATAAATTATACCTTTAAAAATCCCACCAAACAGAAATCATGATCTTCTTGGGGTGCATTTCTGCCTTTCGTGATGATTTTCGTGGCTCACCAGGACGACTCCACGACCTTTTGCGGACCACATTGTAATAGAAAACCAACTCTTCATCAGTGGTAACCAATTGCTTCAAGAATAAATGGTTTCCTTGCCGTTTCAGAATGAATCACATATTGATATATGTGTTAATAAATTGACATCCATTAATTTATGCGGTAGCTAGATATTTAGTCCCGAAACGAGTCAGGATTACATAGATTTACTTTGCCAAACTACTGTACCAATTTCTAAGTTGAATTACGGGGACAACTTCTGGTTCCAACAGGGCAATTCCAGAATCGTTCAAAAAATGGATGGATATTGCCAACTTCCAAGTATTACTATGGCCTGCTCGATCTCCAGACTTTAATATAATGGAAAATTTTTGGAAAATTTTGGAAGATGTCATCTATGACAGGTCACCACTTATGTCTGTAGGTAATTTAACCGAAGGAATACGGAAAGCCTTTCACTTGATCAATACGACCAAACGAGAATTTATTAAAAATCTTTATGATACTTTTAGAGTACGTTTAGTGAAAGTAATTGTAAAAAATGGTAATCAAATAAATAATTAATTGTGTGCTGTTTTTTTTCAAGGAGTGAGCAATAATTATACACATATGAAAAATAAAATTTTGTAAACATCAAATATAAAAGTTCAAAACTATAATTTAAAAGTGCGGAAAACAACTTTTAACATTTTCCAATGAAAATACTTAACAGAAAAGTTGTTTAAAATGATTAAAATTACCTTTTTCAAGGTGGCCAATAAATTTGCTCATCAGTATATAATATCTATAAATAATACAACACTTTTCTTTTTCAAAATAAAACAACAAAATATGACGAAAATGCAGCTTTTTATCTCGCATAATGATATGTTAATTATTTCACAAGACTATTATATTATTTAAACAACGACTGAATTATTAATTTATGAAATTTTGATTATCAAATTCCAATATTAAAATATTAAAAAAAAAAAGTACACAAATAATATCAAAACAAATAATCATTCTTAGAAATATTTTGCAATTTCTGAATTACTTAAAGAAAATTAAATAATTATCAATATTATGAACGGAAATGCTCAGTATATTTCATGATCTACCTAAATCAATACAGCATGACATAACTCTTTATTTTCTTCCATTCTTACCATAACGAAAGTAAAACAATACTCTGAACTAATTTTATATATGAATATGAAAGAAATACAAATAAATACGTTTTTACATAATGAATAAATTAAAAGTAAAAATCCCATTTGATTTTAATGTCACAGAATGGATATTTTTGTTTTAAATCATCAATTAAATCAAAATTAACAGGAAATATATAATTAAAATATCGGTTGCGGTCGACAAAGAGACTTTATCGGTTGATAATTGGATGTTGTTTTTTTGCCGAGAAGAAATAATTCCACGCAGTAATATTGTAAGGTAAAACGAGTGATTACAAATACCGTTACCTTTGCCAACGTCAATTTTTACTTTCATAGCAGTGATGAAATCACTCAATCGTCATTGCCGCTCTTGTTCTCGTTCTCGTTGGTATCGAACGCGGTCTCCATACTTTTTCAGTTTTTACATAACCCGATACAAAAATCCCTTAGGAATGAACAATCTGCAATTTTAATTTCTTAAGTCCTCTTTAGTACAAAAATAATTATTTGCTAAATATATTTTAATGAATTGTTTCTATTCTTATCTCATTTTCCTTGAAAAACTTCCATTATGTGAGTTTCATAAAATTTGAGAATTGTTCAATTATTAATCAATAATCAACATATTGAATACATTTCTGCTTCATCATTGGTTACATAAAATTATTTTTGTACTTCTTTGTTGATGGAATGTTCTTAGGGATCAAGAAGGTTATTTTGATCTTAAATATAGAACGGTTTCATGTTACCTCCAATTGATAATTGCGATTTACACATGATTCTGGTTGAAAAAATAGAAAGGACCACGAAATCCACTGTTAAACATGAATCTAAAAATATGAAAACCTTGACTCAAAAATATTTTCATTTTCATTCTTAAATTCGCTAGACAGTAATTTTGTTGACGGCTTAATCAATAAAAAAATCAAATAAAACTTCTGAACAAATGTCTATACCTAAAATATACAATAATTAATTAATAGTAAATACTGTAATTATTAATTAATTCAAAATTTATTTTATTTTATTTGTAAGATTAATATATTAAAACAAATCAATGAACTTTTGATATTTAAATCAAATTTCAATCAAAGTAAAATAAATAATTGATTTTATTTTTAATAAACTTTTTATTTATTTATTTTACTATAATTATGGATTTCATTTTTTCATTTAATCACTTTTTTTATTCCCGTAATTATGAATTCGCAATATTAGAAATTATGAATTTATTTTGACATTATGGGCTGGTATCAATTTTTTATTTTCAGTGATCAAAGTGAATAATAAATGAAAAAATTATTTTCATAAAAATTAAATTAACGCCATTGCCTACAATGAAAGCTGATCTTTATCATTCTATCAAAATAATTTAATTAAAACTTTGTCTCAAATGAAATTATTTTTTAAATTATAAATTTGAGGAAATATTTAAATTTATAAAATAATTAAATTTATTGGAGAATGTGAATATTATGATAGGAGAAATATTTTATATTTATTTTTATAATATTTTTCGGTATCATTCGTGAACGTTTTGTTAGACGTAATGAAAATAATTTGTAAAATTGATTAATTCTATAATTTTTATTGATTAATTTATTTTTTTTAATTTCACTAAATATTTTTATTGAGCAGTTTGTTTAATGTGTAAACAATTTTTTTTAAAAAATAGAGAAAATTAATTTTTTATAGTAATATTAATTTTAAAAAGCAATTCTTTTTCAACACTAAAGAAATATTAAAAAAATATTTAATAAAATATTATACATATGACGATCTAGAAACTTTTTCTCCAAAAAAAATTACGGGTCCCTCCTTAAGATGATTGGTGAATAAAATAGTTTAGATTTAATAAAAAATAAGAATTAAAAAAATATAAAAACTTAATTTTTTTAACTTTTCAGTGATGATTATGGAATATTAATAACATTAAATTAATAATATTTTTTTGAAAATATATTTTATTTATTTATATCCTTTTTTATTTTATTCTAATTATTTATAAAAAAAGATCTTCATATTTTATTGTTATTATTTATAAAAACTATTTTAGATTATCATTCAAATATAAATGATTATAAATATATTCATTGATATATAATAAATAAATATAATTTCAATATATAATGTATCCAATATATATTATACTTTAATATATTATACAATATTATATTATATAATAATATTATATATTATACACTTCATAAATAAAAATTAAATACTTCACTTATAAAGTCCGATTTAATTTTATTTTTAAAATATAAAAATTTAATCGATGAAGTGCCTAATTCATTTTTTAATTTAAAAAGATTTTATAATTTTTTTTCTTAAAAAGTTGGATGAAAAAAGAAAAAATGAGCTGCTTTTTAAAATTATAATCGTTTTCATATGCTTTCAAATTGACAGTAAACTAATTTTGTAAAAAAGAAAAATTTTGATTTTTTACATTGTATTTTGTTAAAATGAACTCATTTTTTCCAGAAACAAATAATACCTCGACAATGGAATCTATAGGTCAAGGTTTTTCCAATAATTCTTCAAAAACGCCCCTGTTATCCCAATTTTCCAAGGATGAAAGTCGAATGGATAAGCAAGTAGAGTCTGGTTTCAATGATAAAGAGGCCAGTGGTTCGTACAGTCAATTGATAAGCCAGCCGCAATCCCCGAAAGTGGAGCTGTCACCCAACAACTTTTCGGCCATCGCAAAGCAACCTGCAACAAGTAACGTTATCAGAAACCCAGCTATGATGATGGGCAGCCGACTGAACCCCTACCGTAACATTCCGCCCCCGATCATATAGATAATGGATGTTTTTTTAGTTTTACTCTAATTATTTTATGACTTTCCCCGATATTGTTAATTTTTAACAAGTACCATTAATGATATTTTATAGCAATGTGAAGGGTCCTAAGTATTTGAGTCAATAAATTATATATTATTTTACGGACTGGAATCGTATGGTCTTAGAAATTATTTGTTTTACGACACTTAAACTGTAATAAATGGAAAAATCTGATCAAATGCCTTTACATTCGAAATGGTCAAATATATCTTTTGAATTTGTTTTTTTATTTTATTATCATTTAATTATTAATATTTAATTATTATATTAATAGAATGTCTGAAAAAACTTTGGAGGAATATGTGGGATTGAAACAGTATTTGTTTTTTCCACGTTATTTTTAAATTATTTTAAAAAATTAGATAAACAAAAATATTTATAGAGTATCATTAAATCATTACTAAAAGAAGGTTTTTAATATTTTTTTTATTATTTAAAGACTAATTAAAAAATATTTAATTTTAATAATTTTAATTGAATTATTTTCCATAAGAAATAAAATAATAAATTATTATTAAAGAATTTCTTTGATTTCTTTTAAAAATCTTTATAATAGTAACGAATTATAAATGTCATTGGAAAAGTTCTTTCAAGTAATTACATATAAAACTATATGAAATCGTTTAAACAAAGATTTTTGAGAGATAAATAAAAATATTAACGTTGATTTTTATAATGATAATAATTATTATGTATTTATAATCAGAAATTTAAATGGTGAAAAATGACCTTTGTTTTTTTTCTTTAAAAAGTATTTACGATAAAAAATTTTGTAATAAATAAATTTATTTTTTAAAATTAAAAAATTAAATTTCTTTTATTATTCAGTTATTTTATTATCGACAAAAAAGTATAACATTAAATTAATTAATAAATTGATAGTTTTTTTACCAGAAATTCCCTTATGATTTCCTTTTTAATAATCAAATTTATTATATTATCGAAAATATTTTAAACGTTTTAAAAATTATTAATATTTTGTTTAATTATTACTGACACAAAATTATTTGAGACTAAATTTCATAAGGTTATTTTTTTCATAATTTTACTTTGTATAAACAACGTTTTTTTATTTATTTAAATTGAATATTAATTATCTCGAATACAATAATCTTGTCTATGAAATGATATTATACTATTTTTAAATAATATTATTACTAAACACCAATAATATTATTAAGAAAGTAATTTCTTTTGAATATATGGAAGATATAAAGAGTAATAAATCAAAATTTTATATTATATATCACATATTAGGAATTAAAAATGTGATTTATTTATTTTTGGCTTTTTGAGAATAATTATATTATTTTTTATGGGCTTTTTATATTGAACAAAAAAATTTGAATTTTTATTAAATATTTAATTTAAAATATCTGAAAAAGATTTGATATGATAAATTTGCACTTATTTCTCATTAATTATGATATATATTTTTTAACATTAAAAATGATTTCTAAAATATTTTAACTGGAATATGATCTATAATACCAGGGATGGCGGTATTTTCAATAAAATCGATAATCTAAAAAAATTAACAATTAAAAATTAACATTAAGAATATTGTTTTAATTTTATTAATGAATTAGAAGAGTCAATAATCATTATTTTGAAGTTGCTTAAGTTTAGTAAGTAACTAAAATCAAAACTTACAATTACGTTATACTCCAAAAAACGCACCACCTATATAATTAATATTATTTTAATTAAGCCATTGGATCAATTTAATATCATTTTTCAAGGTATGCAGACCGGCTTACCTCAAGGACATATAAATCTTCAAAATCATGCCAAGAAGAATTCAAGAATAAATAGTATGATGAGATGACCTGATTGGCTATTGACAATATGCTTTTCACAGAAAATTATTTATTTTATGCATTTTAAATCCAAATTTTGATAATTTCATTTTTAATTTTTTTAGTGGTGCGTTTTTATTGAAATTATTGATAATTATTTTATTTATTTATTTTTTTACTGTATCTCAATGTAAAAATTATTTGGTATAGGAATTTATGAAAGTAAGATTGATATGATAAATATGAAAAAGTGAAAATCTTAAATAAAGAAAATGAATTAGTTGAGGCCGACGGAAGAATAAAGAAATACATAACAATATACCTGTTTAAGTACCATCTCAATACTAATAAACAACTATAAGAAAAATTTCCCTTTTCTTTACTTCTCAAGTATAAGATAATATTTCTCTTAAAAACTTAAATATTATGTATGACTTTGAAAAAAAAATCCTAAAGTTATCTAACCTACAAATATAAAACTACGAAATTTCATATAAAAATGATTATAAAATTATTTGAAAAGGTACGTGGTGACCCAAATGTCACTTTCATATTTAAAAGTTGTCAAAATTTTGTCTGTTAATAAACTACTTTATTGCTATAAATAAAAGAAGTAAGCAAAACGTGTGAATGCATCTAACCAAGTTCTGTTTGAAGTTTGTTCTTAAGTGGCTGGATAGTTCTGAAATTCTTAACATACACCCAATCTTTCAAAAACCCCCAAAGAAATTAATCTAGCTCAGTTATGTATTATTCCGAATATTTTTCAAGACTTCTTTTACACTATTTGATACATGAAGTTTTGCGTAAAAACAGATTTATTGATATTAGTCAATAAAGCTTTTAACAATTTGTTCATATATGTTCCACTATTTTTTGTGTTGTAATGTTAATGAGAAATTCATTTTAAAAATTATTATTCTCAAAGCAGCTTGATTTGAAAATAAAATAAAAATCAAATTATTCTATTAATGTAAAGAAATTAATAATCAAAATTTTTAAAAAAATTTTTAATTTATTTTTATTTCATTTCATTTTTAACCTGTTCTAATTTCCTGACATTTATTAATAATTAATTTCAAATTTGTCCATTTTTTTATATTCAATATTCTTTTATTTATTTATTTATTTATTTTAAACTTTTAAAATATAATTAAAATTTACTTTAATTGATTCACAAAAATTCTATATAAATAGTGTAAAAAACTTTAAACGAACATAATCAAATCTTTTCTATAAATCAATAACTTTTAAGAAACAAACAAATGTAAAAAAATTAATATTTGATCATTTAATTCAGGAAATAATTTAATTTTTTGTTAAAAATCTAATTTTTATAAATAAATTAATGTATTTAATTAAAAATCTAATGAAACATGGGTAAATTATGTGGTAATGAATAAAAGAGAAAATTAGTGAATAAAAAGATTTTTAAGTAAATAAATAAATTAAATGGTTCAGTAATTTATTGATTTTTTTAAAAATGTATAATCAATACATAAATATTTTTCAATGAATCAATAATCAATAATTTCAATTAAAAATTTCTATGAACAAATAATTGATGGGTTTAATAGGAAAATAATTGTTTTTGTTAGATTTATCAATCTAAATTATTAAATTAATTTCAATAAGTCAACAAATACTTTTTAAAAACTTAATTAAATTTAGTAAAAAATATAAATAATAATCGTATTAATAAATTTAAAAGATTAAATTATTTATAATTATCAATAGTAAAAATGGTTTTAATTATTTTTTTAATTAATTTTGATTTTTTAAAAATAATTTTCTGATCCTTCTCATTTTTATATAAAAACAACTAAAATGATTTTTTTTATAATTATTCATTAATCAATATGTTTTTTTAATTTTATTAAATAAAGTTTAATTTTTATAAATTATCTATATTGATTGATGTTCAGAATTAAACTGAAAACAATAATTATTATTATTAATTTAATTCAATTTCAGAATATTAATGAAAACAATAATAAAATAATTGTAAAAGTTACAGATAGTAAACTTAAGTCAAAAACTAAAAATATAAGTTTAACTCAATGTGTATATAAAATTGAAGAAATGTCAAAAGTTATTGAGAATGT
>JBBMKC010222015.1:0-22387 GCA_037834085.1 Bipalium vagum
AAACATGTTTCTTGATAATAAATGTTTGGAAAAATTTTGTTCAAAACTATTGAAATGCGTCTATTTAAAAAATAAAAATTTTTTTAAGTTATAATAATTTTAAAAAATTTTATTGCATTGAAATTATCTATGAAATTACCTTCACTCCACAGTGTTATTTCATTTTTATTATTAAAAATTTATTGAAATTAAAAATATTATTATATTCAATAATATATTTAATCTAATAAAAACATTTTTTTCTATTTAATATTAACATTTGAACTTTAAAAAATTTAATATTTTTTTAAAAAAGCTAAAAATAAAACCTCCTCTGTATACTGGTTTTAAAAAATAAATCCGTTAATAAAAGAAATATCAAAATATATGAAATTGATAAAGAAAAACAACGAAAAAAAGAGACATTTTCGTGCAAAATAACAACAATGTAAATATCAGTTGTCATAAGAAAAATAGAATTTTTTCAGAGACGTGATGGAGTCTTTTTCGGAATTTCAATTATTCACAAAATTTGTAGAAAATCAATAACCTCTTATTGGCTCAATGAGTTATTTGAGAAAGTTAGAGAAATTCGAAGCCAGCTTGTTCCATACTGCTGTCATCGATTCAGGACACCACCAGACTCAGTTTGAATGATATTCAGCGCATGGTAGTCATAGCAGTTTCAATTACTCGATTTCATTTCCATGATTTTTCATTTCAATCCTCAGCAACCTAAGACCTACTGGCTCTACGACTCTCAGTAAATTATTTTCTCGGTGACATTTCGTCGATTAACAACTGTCGTCATGTGTTTTAAAACAGCTGTATATTCCCGACTTCATGTTCTCAGTTCTTAAGACATAAGTCATTTTAAACTGCCTCTTGTTATTAGGTCTGAATCGTTCACGTTTTTGCTGGACGAGCACACTTGAGTACCTGGCAAAATATTTTACCTTGAATCATTTGATCCGATCAGTTTTTTCGACAGAAATTTAAGTTCCCTCTTTCTTTCTTATTTTGTTTATCCGTCTTCTTTTTTATAACATAATATTAATAATAATATAAATAAAATATTTTATTATAATATTTATATTTATTACTAATATTATTATGATTATTATTGGTATTATTGTAATTAATAATAATAATAATTATGATGATTCAATGTAACAAATTTTTAAAATTTCACATCCGTAATAAATATATTAATTAAAAATTCCTTTCGACATAATAATAATAGAATAATAATAATCATAAATATTTTTATGTTATTACGATTATTATTATTATGATTATGATTATTATTGGTTTATTATAATGTTATTGTTATTATTTTATTATTGTTATTATTAAAGTGTAGAATGTGACTACAGGGATGTGCTTTATCCGGAAATGAAGTTTATTTTCACTGTAATAAAAACCATTCAGAATATCCATTAAAGATTATTTTAGATAACAGAAGAAAGTATACATAAAACCAAACATCGTTGATAAATTACTCCAAAAAGTTTAGTGGCACAATGATCAAGAAATCTGTTGGTAAAAACGTACGAAAGAACGGAATCAGTCTGACATTTATATTGAGAACCAATCAAAACAAAGCAATTATTAATCTATAAATTCCTCTTTTACTTGTTCACGGATCGGATTCGTTTATTTCATTTCACAAATAAAAAACTTTTCGAGAGATAAATTCCTCTCAAATAACCTTGGCAAAACACACTGGAAAGACAAAAAACAAAACAAAGTAAAGGAAAAATGTTTCCAGATTTATTTGTACCGCAATATACAAAGAAACCAAGTAGACACAAAGAATGTCACCAGCACTTGCTGATTGCACGGAAATTCAAACGGGTTGTTTCAATATAAAACGAGGTTGATTTAATCAATAATTTATACATTGTTGACTTTCGGCAGGAAAATGACTAACAAAACAAATGACGGGCTGAATTCTTATCACAAAACTGTGTTGTGTGAGAAAATTGCTGTTTTTAATCAAACCAATGATTACTTCGTAACGATAATCAATCTTGAAAGCGACTAATTGAACTTTGTTTTAATGCTGATTCTTATTGTATAAATGATGAGCAGTGATTTTAAATGAGTTTATTTGTCACACGTTTATCAAAAATAAATACCTGTTAGTGATTCCTGCCATCAGTAACAAACTGAGAGCAAACCACTCCACCTTGGTAATTTCTCTACAATGTCATCATGAAAAGGCAACATGCTTTGTTTAATGCTCACTTTTTTATTATCAAACGAAATAATATTGCTGTTGTAAGAATTTTAAAGTTTCCCAAAACCTGGACGAAATTAAAATCAAAAAAAAGTTAAAAATAACATTTGGCTAAGATTTATTACTTGATATGTTGCGGGATCCATCTCCAATTGAAGATAAACATCTAAATTATTATTCAAACAATAAAGTATAGCTGGAACTGCGAAAGGAATAATTGATATGAACGGGGGTAATTTGAGACCATTTCGTTTGTATTCCGGAAAAAACATTATACAGCACATAAAAAACTATAAATGATATATTGAGAAAATTTTCACTTAATTCACTAAACCTTTGCTAATTCAATCAATAATACCAATGAGGCAGATTTAAAAGGAATTTCGTCATCCACTTCACATAAATGTACAAAAATTGTGTATGAACTATAAATTGGAACCCTAAATATTAAAAATTAATTTCAAGATTACAGAAAATAATGCTAAACCCGATGATCAGTAAAAAGTTCATTATACAAGGATTAATGGATTCCTTTTGACTATCAGAATTGTTTTCAATATCTATTTTATTATCATCCTTTTCTTTTGACATTTTTTATAAAATCTTTTTCATAAATTTTAAAATATTACTGCCATAATTTTCATTTATCTATGTAGTAAAACAAGAAGTCGAATGAATTAATTTAAATGTTGTCATATTTAAGTAATGTTTCATTAAAAATTGTATAGTTAAATTTTATATATAATTATTATGTAATTATATTGAAAAATTTGAAATAATAATTTTGATGAAAATTCTTCATTAATTGTAGATAGATATCATTAGATATTAAATATTGTTATTTGTTATAATTATAATTGAGATTACATTTAACATTAAATATCAAACCAAGTTCTTTACATGTTTGACTTGAATATGACTCGATTGCCTTTCTCAACTCATCATTGTTTTTATCACCAGAACGAAACTTTTCGAACTATAATTTCGCAGTTCTTTCCTTAACTGCACCTTTTCCAAATGCTAAACAAAATTTTACAATAGATTCTGAGGTATTGGACTAAAGCTTGAATTTATACAGTAATAAGAAAGGAATGGTTGATTTTCTCTCCGTCATTTTAGATACTATAAACTTAAAATATGGGTTAATGATATTTATAATATTAAATTACATTCTTGATATAAAGTAATCTAATAAAACATTGATTTTCGGAGAAATAATTAATAAAAATAATGAACTGTAAATTTAATAAAATCAGTAAGAAGATATTTGGATACGAAAAAAATACACAATGTCATCCACATATTTGGAGAGACCCTGTGAAAATGCAAATAAATGTATATAATGAATTATATTAAAATTTTGATTATTTGAAATACTTTTATTTACACATATGTTGATGTCACCTTTATATTATTAATTGATTGGCTTAAGCTTCGGTCAGCTCATGTGAGTCATGATGGAGCTTTTTATAAGCATAATCGAATTGATAAAAGCTTTTCAAATATGGACCTCACTTTTTAAAAAAAACTAAATTATTTACTTTATAAAAATTTACTAACATTTATTTAAAATGTTTTATTAAATATTTAAAATAACCGTAACTAAATAATTTTTTAAAACTAATAAATTAAAAACATTTAATAATAGTTAACTCAGGCTTGATGTGCTTATTAAAAAAATTCAAGCAACTACTTTTTCGAATCACACCTTATAATCCACATTAATCATTGTTTCCAAATCATGACTACTAGATACTTGTAATTCACAATCAAGATTTCATAGCAAGTCCTCATTATCCAACTTCTATGGTCGTGCACAATGAGGTTTTTTCCAAACTAAACTCATCAGTTCTGAAACGTATGTACCCACATTATATCGTGGACGGAAACTTAACCTTCAGGATTATATATATTCTTTGCAGCCCCCCTAGTAGAAAGTCCGCTCTTCCAACAATAGAAAATAAGAATTCGCAATTCATTTCTATTCAAAGTCATTTAAAATTCTACAATAAATGATGTTGATTATTTTTTAGATAAAAGATGTAATATTTTTTGTAGAGATTCTTCCATTTTTAAAAAAATAAAAAAGTATTATAATTAGAATATAGATCAAAATTAAGTTTAACATTTTCACAATAATCATTGATATTCTTATTTTGCTTTTTAAACTTTTAAAAATCTAAATAATTCTCCATTTCATTAAAACTATAATCTCCATCATTTCCATTTATCATAGTTATTAAATCTTTTGATAATTTTAATTTTTGCGAGGGATCAGGTAAATCCTTTTCTAAATATAATTCTTTTTTTTCATTTATAATTGGAATATTTATTTTATTTATTATTAAAATATTTCATCAAATTGATGGTTTAATTGTAAAAGCAATTTTTATATCTGTTATATCTTCAAATTTCTTCATGTAAAGTATTTAATTTTACGTTAACCTTTTATATATCTTCACATTTAATACTATTGGAATTATGTGTAAATGTTATATTAATAATAGTTTAATTAATTAATAGCTTGTTAATTTTCATGTTTTACAACTTTCATTTTCTAATTTATCAGAGAGTGTCTTTGTGCTCAGCTTATCAGTAACAGGTTTATGAAATGTTGTTAAATCTATTTATATTCCTTTTTCTGCAATGCATTTATTTAATTGATCTGAATGAAAATCATCTTGTAGACCATTTAATTTTTTTAATATTTCAATTCTTCTGTCAAGAACATAAATTTTTATTTGCATTCATTTTTTAAAGTTAAAAAAATGTAATACATTTTATCTATTTAAATTTTTCATTTTTCCTTTATACTCTTTTCAATCCTTTTCAAAATTCTTATTTAACTGCTTTATTTAATTTTTTAATAACAGTTCCATTTTTAATGTCTTAAATTTTTTCGAAAAAGTCATTTATTATAACTTTTGTATATTTAATTTCTTCATTACTTCTAAAGCTTTTACTTGATATAAACAAAGTTTATCAATTGAGGTTTTAACACATTTACAAATTCGTTTGAGAATTTTTTTCTTTGATATAAAATTACCTCTAATTGTTTTACTAATTGATACATTTAAAGCAGTAAGAATTGCATTACCAACGGAAATATAAATTAGTAAACCAATTCCTAATGTAGAAACTGTTACTAAAGTTGCTGTTCCAATTGCATGAATTCGAAATTAAATATATTATACCATATCTAATTTTTAATTTTTAATTGTTTTAATAGATCTTCTAAAACGCTTTTCTCATTTATAAAATTTTTAATTTTCAGTTTTTCTAATTGGTCATCCAATGGATTTGAAAATATGTCCATTTCTATTTTTAATTTTAATAATAATTTTTAAAACTTTTAACAGATGTTTTTTGTTAAGGTTTTCCATCAACCATGAAATAATTCTTATAAGTATTATACAACCCAAAAACGTGATAATTATTTGTTGATCAAAAATCTGTAACATTGTTGATTGTGTATTTATTTTTATCTGCAAGTAATATTATTGTAAATTTACTTTTTAATAATAAAACTTTTTCTCCAACCAAATACCCTAACTTGGTTATATTGATTTCTAAGTTTCTGAAATTTATAATATCTCTTTTTGAAGATTTTTAAAAGGAATACCAATAAACAATAGGTGTAACTTTTTCATACATGTTTTTATAATCATCTTGTATAAGAAAAGTTTTTAATTTTCATATTAAATATTATTTTATGAAGGTCTCCATTATCATTTTTTATTTTTGTGATGGCATCATATAAAATTTTAATATTAATTTCCACTGTTTTGAAATCTTTTAGTTTTGTATCTTTAAATCCAGTTTGGAATTTTTTGATTGATTCAAGAAATGATAGAAATATTTGTCAAACTCAACATATTATAGTTCTAGATTGTTTTCTCATTCTTTTAAATTTTTGCTCTAAATTTTTATAATACCCAACCCAATACAAGGAATTGTATTTTGATAATTAATTAGAGTTTATTCAAATTAAGTTCTTTTTACAGTAATCTCATCTTTCATTAAACGTTTTAAAGGTATTTCTAATGTTTAGCAATATCTATTAAATCAAAATTTGTGGTTGTATTAATTCCGTAATTGTACAAAATTTTTAGAAGTAAATGATTTTTGTAATTTAAAAATTTTAAGAATTTAATCTAAGAAAACTATTTAGTTTTTAGGGTCAAAATATAAACCATTCCTTATTTTACAATCGTAAGTTTATTCATACTTAATTTTGTAATATTTCTTTTCATTCTTTTTTTAGATTTCCCTAAATTTCCATATTTTAAACAATTTAAAATTGCATCACTTAATTCTTTTCAAAAATATGAGTCAAATCTAATCAACTTCCTGTGGGAGGTCAAAGTATAAATCTGCCGCAGTTTTTACTTCAGAAACTTCCAAGAGCTTCGCTCGCTTTTGGTTTCAGTTTTTCAATTTCTATTTTTGACTTAATTTTTCCTAACACTATTTTTGCGCTTCTTTTGCTTTTTGTAAAACTGTATCAACTCTATTAGCTGCTTCAACAGTTGTACCTAATTGCGCCTAAGATTGGAATTAAAGATATAAATTTTCGTCTTTTTTTTTCTTTTGCTACTTCAACTTCCTCTTTTCTTTCCTTAGTTATATTTTGAATTAAATAATATTTCTTACCATTAAAAGTAATATATTTAGATTTTCCTACATTATATATATTTTCATTTATTCCAGTCATTTTTATAGAAAATAATTTCTTATGATTAATAATAAATAAAATAATATTATATTTTGAACTTTATTGTTTTAATTAAATAAATATATTTATTCAATGAAAAATCAAAAATGTCTCATTTAAAAGATCACTATCAAGTTTATATAATAATAAAGTTTCAAAAACATTTTTATTTATCTTTGTTTACGACGTATTAAGCTTCGAATATTTAAAAATTCGAATAATTAATAATACCGAATATTTATACTTTTTCGAATCGTATATGATTTTTTTGTTAGATCTTTGTGTGTAGTTGAATATTTTTTAACAAAATTATAAGAGGTATTCTATTTTCTGTTTAATTAAGCTACATATGAAATTCGAAAATCACGTTCAAAATTAAAACATCCACGAAGTACATTTTTATTTCATCAGATAGACATCTTAAAATCTAAAAACCCATTAATATTTTACAAATTAATTTATAAACAACTAATTCTAAAAAACTCAACCTTACCTCTCAAATAACATCGTTGCAACTCATTTTTATAAAATCTTCTTAATATCTTCAGTCATTTAAATCTATAATACCATAAATAATAGGATTTGTGTAATAAATTGTATTTATAATAAATATTTCATCTGTCCATTTTATTGTGTAACCTTTTTCATATTAATTTTATAATTAAAAATTAGAACTTTATCACCAATACTGAAGCAAAGTTTTAGTTTTCAAGTATGAGTTCAAGGTTTCAACAACTTTATTGGATTAATATTTTAGTTTGCATTAGTATTTTCTGATAACTACGTAAGGGTTTGGTTCGACGTGTAATGCGAGATATGCGTTTTATTCTCGAAAATACTAACCGCTAACTCTACATAAATAGTTTAGCTTTAGGCTTACCAACTCCTTCAAAGCTAGTGTAACAAATGAGTATTCTAAGATACAAACTAAGATCAACTAAAACAACAAGAATTGTTTTTATAAAATTATATTTTGTTAAATAAATACAAATCTTTCTTATCACCTCTTCCACTACAGGGTGTCTCATAAGTCCCAGCGGAAAGCAAACTTAAATATTTCTTAAGCAGATTGAGATATTTAATCGCTTGTTTTATAAAATTAAAGATAAATATTTTAATTTTTTTTTCATATAAAAAATATTTACAACAATTGTTCAAAATGACTACCATTAACTGATATACATAAATTCATCCTTTTTACAATATTTAAAAATATGTTATAATAGTTTTTATTTCAGATTTGAATATCTTATTCTTTAAATGGCCCCATAAATAGAAATCAAGAGGAATTAAATCTGGTGAACCTGGAGCTCATCGAACTGAACTACCTCTCCCAATCCACCTGTTCGGAAAATGAGCGTCAAGATACCGTCTTACATTTATTGAAAAATGCACAGGAGCACCATCTTACTGAAATATCAGAGACCGTACTTTGTACATTTTCATCACTTTAAACATAAAATAGTCTTGAAGCATTGATATACATATTTGGCCATTAACAATTTCATCTTCAAAGAAATACGGACCGATAATTTTATTTTTTGACAAAGCACGCCAAACATTTACCTGGGATTTTTTTAGCAGTTTCAAAAGTAACACGTGGATGACTTTCTGACCAATATCTGACGTTATGTTTATTTAGTAATCCTTTTAGATAAAACGTTGCTTCATCTGAAAAGAAAATATTTTCCTGAATATCCACATTTTTTAACATTGCGACCAGGGTTTTTTTGCACATCTCAACTCTGTCTTGCAATTCTTCTTCATATAATTTCTGCTTGAAAACCTTAAAGGGTTTCAATGATAACTGTTCTCTCATAATTCGATGGGTTGTTGTTCGCGAAATGGAGCAGGTGGTTGCAACAAATTGAACACTGCATTGTGGGTCACTTTTAATAACTTCACTCGTTTTCTGAACCTCATTATCAATGATCAGACTTGATCTTCAATAACGTTCACGATCTTCCACCGAGCAAATCTCACAAAAACGATGAAAAGCTTCTTTTATAGCACTTTCACTTGGTGAGGTTTTCCCAAATTCTGCATTTAATTTTACGTTTAACAACACAAATTGAGTTGAATTTGGCCATTAAAAGTAATTAAAAGCCATTAAAATTCTTAACTTCAAATCAACAGGCATTTGCTAAATCTGAATTCAAAATATTAAAACAAAACTTAGACTTACATACTTGAATATTATATATAAAGAAAATTTCAATCGATTGAATTTAATGAAAGATATTTAAGATTACTTTCTACGGAGACTTATGGGACACCCTGTATCGATCCCAACAACTTCATTGTATAAACGGAAGACCTTTATAGCTTTGGCGGGATTTTTAGATGTTTCATAAGGCGAAATACTAAGAATTCTATTGTAATAGAATTAATTAATTGAATTAAAAGATGTAACCATTTTCAGTTTATTTTGTTCTGTAAATTTTTAAACATCACATTCTTAAGTTTTATTAAATCTTTCTATGAAAACAGTTTTTCTTTCATTCTCAATTGAATAAGTGAGAAGGCGACCTTTTTCTTCATAATTATTTTACTTAAGTTCTTTCAAGTTTTTCTCTTGGGGTTGGATTTTGAATATTATTCATTTTAACATCAGCAACATGTCTATATTTTAATTCTTTTGCAAAATATTTTACATCATGTTTCATTGCTATTTTATCACCTCTATTTATTGAAATGGAATCTGGTTTAAGAATTAGGGAATTGTTTGATCTTGGAAAACATCTTCATAATTATCTGATCTTTTGTACAATATTTTTTTCCTGGTCCTGTGAATTAATGTTTTGTTTTATTGAAAGGGTTGAAGGATTTTAAATGTACTTGACAATTTCCTGTTGAAAGTTTTTAAAAAATTCATTATTTATAATAGTTGATTGTAAATTTCCCTTTTTTTAAAAAAATGGAATATTTTTTTTGAATATTTTGAATATTTAAAACTATTGTTTTTTTTTAATCGTTATTTATTTTTTTCATGATTTATTGATACTTCATGGTGATCTATGTTTTTTAGAAAAATATTTTTTACAAAATTCACAAAACAATTTTCATTCATTCAATTTAGATTCTTACCAAAATATTACAAATGAAAAAACCTAAAAAAATAAATTTATATTTAAAATCACCGATATACTATATTATAATCCATCCTTTTGTAATAGAGCAGGTGCAATATTGTTGATAAATAATTGAAACTTAAGAAATGGCAAACTCTGAAGAAATTTCAATACTAAGCTGTTACATAAGACCAAAAAATGGTTAACGTCAGAAATGGTAAGTTTTATGAGGTTTACTCTATCTTGTAAACTTTTCAAAATATTTATGCACTATCAAAACCCCTGGAACAGTTTAGCAATTTTTAAAATATTCCATTACCTATTTCATCTAAAATCTCGAAATCACAACGTTTATCTAGAGTCTATATAGAATTTTCTACAAAATCAATATTTAGTAGACAAGATATTAGAATCTCATTGTTTTCTTTTCTTTATCTTTTACTGGCGATAAATTCTTAATTGTCCGAGTCCATAACATCAAGAGGTTACAAGTTGAGAATTTTCACACCACAAATCGGAATGTTCTAACAGATTTATTTTATTTTTTCTTAAGATTTATTTTAAATTTCAATTAATTATTTTATTTAACTAAAATTCTATACCAAAACAATTATCACTAGAATGAAACCTTGGAAACGTAAGATTTATTAACTGTACTTAATTGTTAAATATTATTTTAATTTTTTTTATTTTATAATTTTAATTATTAAATTTAAAATAACAATTTTCCGACTAATAATCTTTGTGATTTTAACTAAGAGTTGTCAAATTTGTAACATTTAGGTAATAAATATATTATAAACACTAATTTTTTTAAAAATAGGGTTCTAGTGATATATAGATAGCGGCAACCTACCCTTGATCTTGTTCTTGATCTGTTTTTAAAAAAAACCAACGCTGTATTATACATTATATTTAAATAAATATAATAATTGGATTTTGGAAACTAATACAAATCCTCAACAATTAAAAATTGAAAGTGAAACATGAAAAGTGAGCAAAGGTCTTGGAAGTAAAACTTCCGAAAATAATATTTCTTCAATTTTAAAACTAAGACCAAAATTTCATATTGGAAATAAAGTAAGAATTTTTAAATATAAAGAAATTTGAAAAGACAAACATAAAAAAAATTTTCTTATATATCATATATACGGAAATAAATAAATAATTAAATTAATTAACTAATTAATTAAAATTATTAATATATAAATATAATAAAAAAGTTAATATTCAAAGATTTCTTTTCACATTTCTAAGGACATCTACTGATAAAAAGAAAAGAATTGACGAAAAAAAAAGATCAATTGATTTAACTGTGTTTTATTGATTAGCAGAACTTTGAAATTTGATGGTTGTCAGACAGTTAGATTCATTCAGCTAAACTCTCCGAGCAACAATCAAAATTCGTAAGATTTTGCTTATTGATTTAAACAAAAACTATAATTTTTTTTCTTTGTCTCTTTGAAAAAAGTTCATAAAAATTTAAAATGTTATAATAAATAAAAATTACTTCTCATTTTCCACGCATTTTCATGGGAGCAGAAATGAGTTACCAGCGGGAAATATTAGAAAAAATATAAATAAAAGTGCTCTTTTTTGCATAGAACGAGCTTTATTTAAGCATAAAATCATATGTTCCGGATTTCTCCATTTGAGATTATAGATAATACCAAAATCAATAGGATTATGTGTATTTGTTAATATATTCTATTTGAGAAATTTAAAGTAACACATGTTGAGTATTTTCCAAAACAAATAGTTTTGATAATATTTCAATACAAAAAATTCTTCGTTAATTAATTTAAAAATAATTATTCAAGATAATAATTAACGATTTACAATTCACATCAACGATGTGATAATTGACTAGATTATTAAAATTAATTAATATCAATTCGATTTACAATTGTCAAAAATCTTTTCACATTTAAACAAAGAAACCACCGTTTTTTGATCAAATTTTAATATGTAAAACAAATCATTAAGGATATTGAAAATAACTCACTTAAATAATAAAGTACACATTTTATTGTTTCTTATTTTTTAAAGACAATTTTTATTATAACAGTTCTCAATTTCAAATTTCTTGATGATCAACTTCTTAAGTATAGTACATTTGTTAAAGATATGGCTGGTTAGAATGGGTGATCCATTTACTGCAAAACTTGGACTTTAATCTGGAGGTGTTTGTGATGTTCATGTCTACTGATTTATCCCAATTCAAATGATAAGAGTGTTCAGTAGGACCTGTGAATTGGCTATAAGCCATTTTATTAGAACTGTTCAATGGACTATCTTCAAATGTTTGTTGGTCATTGTTTGAACCCGTATACGATTTCTGCGTGTATTGCATTGTTAGATCTGGTTTTCGTGATTTTCTATTAATGAAAGGAACGTTAGCACTTTGTTGTTCCGTAAGATATTGATCTGAGATCAGATCTAAATGAAGGTGTTGAGAACATTTTTTATTTATCAGTCTTGATTGTGAAGATTTCGATCTGTGACTGCCATGGTTAAACGAACCTAATAATGAAAAATTAGGACTTTTAAAATTACATTTTTAAATAAAAACAGTTTAAATGAAGTTTTATGGTTTTAATGATACAGTTATTTTTAAAATTATTGAAAAAGTTTCTTTTATAAAAGAAATGGGAAAAACCAGTGTTTCTATATTATAATAAGTAAAATTAAAATTTATAAATGACAGCAGAAGAATATGTATAAGTTCAGGATGAGAGATGAGATGAATTTGAAAATATTGTTAAGCATAGAACTATCGGATTGTCAAATAGTAATTGTCTTATTATATACTTATTCACAAAAAAGTATTACAACATAAAACGACATTTCAACAAAACAATTGTATTGGTCATCAAATAAACAATTACTATTTAACAGTTAAAAACTGTTTAGTCCTTTGTTAAAAAATTGACAGATTGAAGCCATATATCTTGGAACAAAGTTTACTAATCTAACCTATCCCATGTCAGCTAGACTTGCAGAAGTTATCAAGGCTAAAGAAGGTTCCATCAATTATTAAATACTAAAATAGTATTTCTTCATGTTTATTCTATTGTAATTGGATCTCTATGTTAAGAATAAGGAAATAATTTATACATAATACATGTTTTTATCTTCGTAATTTTTTATTCACTGCATTAGTTAACAGATTGTGTATAAATTAAGCGAGAAGCGTGACTCATCTGTCCATTAAACCGATCTCCAAACAGTTAAACAATTTATTACATAAATCATATCCTGCGCTTACAACTCTGCGTCTAGCTGTCTTCGTTTACCATATTAACTCATTTCCTTTTATCCTTTATCTGCTGACAGGTTCCACCGATTTGAATCTGTTCCTTTTCATTTTCATTTTTAAGCTAGCATCTTGCTTTACACTTAATTTTCTTGGCATACCAGATCAACTTTTTCTATCACAGCTTTCTTCATTTCTGGTTGATAAATGCATTCTATCGGTAACATCACGAAAGGTCACCTTGGCTTTTAGCAAACAACATAATCTTCCTTTCAAATAAATTTAATTGAATCACTGAAAAATATTGTTAAAAAAAACTAAAATACTGTTGATAGCTGAATTATTTATTGTTCATATCAAACGAATTTAAATATTGTGTGTGTGGTGGAACTTTGAGGGGATTATACAATCCTAAGCATTTCCAGATGGCCAAACCATTACTGCTGAGTTATATTCTGGTCAACTCGATTGGATGTACCAACAATTAGCCATAAAATATCCTGCTTTAGTCAACAGAAAGCGGGTGCTTCTGCAACAGGAAAATACTCGTCAGAATACTGCGCGAGTAACGCAAAATAAAATTACCCAATTAGAAGGAATTGAAATTTTATCACATCCTGCATTCAGTCCAAATCTAGCATCCAGCGATTACCACCTTTACCGATCAATGACTCATTTCCTTAGAGGACGACAGTTTGAGAATATAGAACAGGTTTAAAATGGATGTCGTGAATTTTTCCTTTCCAAAGATAAAACATGGTACCGGAGTGGCATCGAACAACTTGCCCATTTTTGAATTAAGACAGTTGAACATAATGGTCTTTATTTTTCTGAATAAAATTTGTCTGATTGCTAGATTCTTATTTCTGAAACCAGCATAATATTTTCATTAAAAACGCACGAACTTATGAATCAACCCAATAAAACCAAATAAATGTCAGATCACACTTACAATCAAAATACAGTGATAATTTATTGTCATTAAATTTAATAATCTCATTTTTTAGTAGTCTACGACGCGGAGATTATGAAGAAACAATCTAAAATAATTTTTAGTACTTTTTTTGGTTAAGTACATATATTTATTATTTAATAGTTATATATAAAGTTATTAAACAAAGACGATGAAGAAACCCAAAAATATTTAACTGATTCAATCAATGTAATTGACCAAGCAATTTCAAATCACTTAAGAGATATTGAAAAGAATCAGGGTAGAAAGTAAGTGACCTATGAATGTGGTTATGAAACAAACAACGTAGATCTTACCTTTTAAAGGTAAGAACTCGATATTTTTAAATCTTAAGTGTAACAGTTTTCGTGTCTATACCATATCAGCGGACTCATGGAAAAAAGTTTACTGTCTGAAATATGAGATGAAAACGATATTATGTATCGAAATAAAGAGAAACAGTTACTGGCAATGGTTATGAACATCGACTAATGTAGTTAAACATGAACTCAGACCAAATATTCCAGAATCAGAATTATCTATAAGGATTTGAAATTGATACTGTGTCATAATAAATTAGGCTTCTTGTCGCAGATATGTTAAATTCATATAACTTATAAATAAATAAAATAATAATTTTTAAATTATCTTTCACCCATTTATAATATTTCACTTGCACTGATTATATTTATATCCTTTATAAAATTATTATTATTATATTTTTAATCCGACAATGTCTCGTCCTTTAATGAAATAATAAAAAATTTAAAAATAAAAGGAGCAAGCCCAATCATAATTTTTAAACTTTTATGAAATATTTGTTTAAAAAAGTTATTAAAATATGATATAATAAAAACATAAGACAACAAATTAACACTTTTCAAAGACAACATTTAATACATAGTTTACTTAGGTCGATCTTTACCTTCCTGAAAAATATAAAATAAATATTTAAACTACTTTTTTAATTAATGAATTTTGATTCGAAAACGTTTTCTTCAAAAATACATTACATATAATTTTCTACTTAAATTACTTGATCCATAAAGTCCTTAATGTTATATTTTAAACTATCGGGACTTCTTTGAGAGTTTTCAGTTGATATATCATTAATGGAAGAGGCTCCGGTGTTTGTATTGAGATGAGGAAACTGTTCCATGTTTAAGATTGGTAGGTCTCCTTTAGAAATAATCAAAATATCTTCTTAACAAATCAAGAAAGTTACCTAAGGGTGTTTCTAGCCTTTTCTGATTCAAGGTTTGATCTCGCTTATTGCGAGTTTTTCTTATGTAACAAGTGATAAATAATATATTGATGGCGAGAATAACAAATACAAAAACGGATACTGAGGTCATTGTGACAACAATGTTTTCTGACGTAAGTTTTTCATTATTTTTACTGGATGGCGAAACAGAACCCAGGTTAATGAAGTTTTGAGAATCTTAATAAATTATGGAATAAAAAAATTATAATTACATCAAATGAATAAGTTTTACTTGATGTTTTAGCTTTTATTGGGGCAGTATATTTACAATTTTGGAATCTTTTATTCTTCGAACAGATCTGAATTTCATATTCTGTGGAGCTTGATAATTCTAAAAAATGATTAATATTATTTGTTACAAAACATAATGAATATTTATAATTTAGAAATATAATTTCTTTAAAGTAAAAATGGACCAACATTTTTTATTGGTCCATCTTAGACACCCGTCATTTTTAATTGATCCATTTTTTATTTATTAGTTGTAATTTATCAAAATAAATTAACCGTCAAAATTAAAAATACCATCTAATTATTCAATAGTAACAAATGAATAAAAAAATGAATAACAATAATAAATTCGATAATACAAAAAATGATGGTCCGTAAAAATAAATGTTATAAAAAAATTTGTTTTAAAATTTCTTCATAATTAAAAATTTGATACATTTAAAAATTTCCTTAAATAACATATAGTAAGATATATAATATTAGAATATATAACAAAGTGACTATTGAGTGCCTTTGCAAGTGTAAAATTTTATTATTTAGTTATTAAGAATTTTCCAAATGTTCTATGGAGAGTCCAATCATCATCATTGTCATAACAACATTAGGTTTTTAAGTTAGAAATACGCGTGTTAATGAATAATATTTACTATTGTATAAACTCCCATAAAGACGGCGTTTCTAACTTAACAGCCCAATAATAATAATAATTCTTATATTGTTATGTGATAGCAATAATTCTTTTAAAGATCAATAATTCTTGTACTTCGTATTTTAATTGCTAATTCTTAATGATCATTATTATTATCATTCTTATTAAAGTTATAGATTTTTTTAATATTTAGAGATCTTTCTGGTTAATGTTTCTTTCATGATAACAGAGCCAAAGCGTTTAAATACTTATTATGCTTTTCTCTCCATTAAATCTTGTATTCAAGTTTAAAAGAAAGATTTGAAACTAACAATGAAAAAGCTTGTAAACCAGAGTTAAGTCTAAAAGGTAACTTTCATTGATTTGTTTTGGTAACATTTTGGTTAAAATTTAAATAAGAAATTCTTAAGCAAATACGTTAATTTACTAAGACCGGTCATTGGTCACCATAATGAATCATATGAAAAATTTAATAAAACAATAAATAAATTTTTAGTTAGACCAAACGTGCCCAGGTTGGTTTATTCATTAACATAAGATGATATTAAGTATTGAAATTTGGTCAATGTTTAATAATGTTCATAACCTGAATGAAAATAATTATAATGCAATTTCAAATATTACACATCACTTTACACCAATATATCTAAACTTAAATAATTAAATACTTATAAACTGGTAACCACTTAATTGTTACCTGGTATTGTGTAATATAACCAGTCATACATTTTTAATATTTAAAAAATATTAAAAATAAGTTCATTTTTGTAATAAAATAATTCATTATAATAATTTATTGTTTATATTATAACAGTTTGTTGATTTGATTATCTTTTTTCATTTTACAGGGTCGTCGAGATAAATCTGGAACATTCAAAAAAATGAAAAAAAAGATTATTTGAATACTCACTATAATTATTGTTGTTTTAGTACGATAATTCATCAATAGAACATTAGTCAAATTTACATTATTTAATATTAGTGATGGGATCAGAATACAACTGAAGAACAGAAGCGTTGGAACCACTTCCGTAGGAAGAAAGTCAAAAGATAATTGAATAATTTGACTACAACATGACTCAATCTTGAGTTGGTAAATAGCAATACTAAAACAAAAGATACAGGACAAAGAAAATATCTCTGTTGAGCAGAAAAACTCTTTTTCTGCTCGTAAAGCATGATCTTTCGGAAACCTGACCTACCATTAGTCACCTGAATTAATATCACCCTGAAGTTCTGACTACAATTCTCTCGATTATTACCTATGTGACCTAGTTAAATCACTCAAAACATCATAACAAAATCAAGTCCTTACAAGATGCCATCAAATAGGTTATGTCTAAATTGCATAGGAAAGAGATGAAGCTAGTATTTCAAGCCCAGTTCAAGGTAATTGTGATCACATTGAATAATCATCAATTTTACACTTTCATTCAGTTATATGCTTATTTTTATTGTAATAATGTTATTAATTTTGTATATTTACATCTTTTTGCAAGAATAAGTATTTTTCGGATTTAACTCGACGACCCTGTAGTTACAGAAATATTATTTTTGCTTTTCTAATATTTGATTCTCTGTTGGTTTGAATATTACCTCCAGAAACTACTATATATTATTATTCGGATTTTATTCCAGAAATAGTACATTAAAATCAGAATACCTTTCAGAGAGAACATAATTTTCTCTTCTAAAGGATTCTCTGGAACAATTGCGGACGTGATTATTAAGCCAAAGTCATAAGTAGGTTTCCATGTTACCTTAGTAAACATTAAAATATTATAATTAATAGTAGTACATTCATAATTATAAGTAACTACCTTAAATTCCTGGGGATATCCACCATTAAATCCTTGTGTCCATTCAATATTAATGATATTATTTGTGAAATTTATTACTCTTATATTGTAAGGGATATCTGGTTTAGTAGCAGGTATCAATTGGATTCCATTAGTGGCTATTCCCATATCATTTGAAGCCTATAATAGTAGAGTCAAATTAGTGGAAAATTGTGTAATATTATTTTAAAGATCATATCATATTTGAGATTAAACTTTCAAGTATATATTTCAAGTAAAACTAAACCTTGTTGAGTAAAAAAAGATACATTCGATTTAATATAATAATAATGTATGTTGCACGAAAATGCTTGCCCACACGTCGCCAAAATAACGCTGCAGAAACTGAGAGTTGGGCTACGAGAATTTGCCTAATTCACCATACTCATCAGACCTCTTCCCAACAGATTACAATTTTTAAAGCATCTAGACAAATTGCGCGAAAGATGCTTTACAAACCAAGCCCAGGCCGAAAAAAAATTTTTTGAGTTCATTGCCTCCAGAAGCAAAGATTTTTATTCGACAGGCATCAACAAACTTGTTACTCGTTGGCAGAAATGTATCGATGCACCTGGTTTTAATTTTGATTAATAAAGTCTATTTTAGACCGAGTTATGATTTTTTAATTTTATAGTTAAAAATAAAAATAACTTTGCATCAATCTAATATAATATATTTTTTAATTTTAAACATTTTATGATGAAATTTATCTGTACAAATAATATTTAAGTAACAATCTCCTTTGAAAATCAGCAAAATATTTGCAATGTTTTCGTAAATCATTCAATTTGATAATTCTTAATTTAATCAGTACAAAAATGAAAATAATTTAATTAAAACAAATATTTGATTATAGAATTTTCAGTTTTCCTTTTGTTTATATTTTCGAAGAATTGAATATTATTTCAATAGAAATCCTATAATTGAATTATGGAAGTTTCATCATTTGAATTTTATCGTTCCTATAAAATAGTGAGGCTGAGTGGCAAAAATAATTTCTCAAAGAACTGCCATTTCACGCTTCATCAGTTGATTAATTAATGAAAAAATTCTTCTTCTTAAAATGATCTTTCTTAACTGAATAAGAAGTCGAGAAATCGCAAACCGTATTGAAAATTTTCACATTAACCTTTCTGGTCAATAAAAAACTATAGGACAGCGTTGAAATTATATTTTATTGATATAGATAAATAAATAAAGACAACAAAATGCGAAATTATAAAGTAAACATTAAGTCTTTCTGTACTGTAAAATGTACAATATGATAATAAAATTATTATCATTATTGAACGAAATCTTAGTGAAATATTCTGTATTATATATAAAGCATCTATACAAAGCCTCAAATTATTCGGTTCGGTGTTGAATTATTTATTTAATATTATAACTTATATTTATAAAAGAGAAAGAAATTTATAGTGTCAGTAATTTTTATTCATTAATTAAAGAATAAACGATATCTTCTTGGAATAACCTTTAATCTCTAACTTGAAATTCGAAATCATATAATTAACGAATTACTTCCGTTATTTTTATTTTTGAGCATCCATTTATTTTAAGTATAATAATAAAATAATAATAAGATATTGATTTTAATGTTATTTTAAGTGCTATTATTATATAATAATAATAATAATAATAATAATAATTATTATTATTATTTCCATTTTCTACAGTTAAAATAGAACGTTCTTCAAACATCTATCACATGGTCAAAGTGTTAACTCACGTGATTACTCATCACAAGTAATACGAACATTGCTATTGGATAATCTAAATGCGTGTACTTTAAACAAAGCAATAGGAACTTTGAAAATTCTAATAAGTCCACTGTAACAAATGTTGAGAATTTCCAAAAGTTTTGCTTCATGGTGTTTTGAGGTCAAAGAAAAACTGGAAAAGATTTTTAACTACAAATCTTTATAGAAAGTCTTACACAAAAGATTATTAACATTTGAGTCTGGTGTTCATTATTTTATGCAGTTTAGTAAACATTTTATTGTAGTACAATGAATAACAATAGAATGAAACAATCAGTAATTTTTGAATGATTATTATAAATTAATTTTAATTTTCGTGGATAAAAATTATTTAATATAAATATTTGAAATATTTTAATTCCAACTTATTCCATATATAAAGTAAATTTTCTGTTACCCTGAAACAAATTTTAAATTTAAATCTAAAAAATAAAAGAAAATCAAAATAGTTTTTTAATAATAATAACCGATGTTTAAGAACGATTTTTCAATTCCAACAGTCAAATGGAAATGAACATGAAAATTGATTAATTCAATATTATTAAATTGCAATTAATTAAAAAATGATATTACGAATTACTTATGAATAATAAATAATTAAATAATATTTACCTGACAAAAATAATTGGTATAATCGGATTTCTGGATAAAATTGACTGTCAATATTGAATTATATAATCCAATTCTTAAATTCTCCATCTTATATATAAACCTCTTTTCAGTTATTAATGTCAAATTTGAAGTATCTCGAAACCACATCACCTTTGGTTTAGGATATCCAAATACCCAGCAAAACAAGTCGACACTTTCTCCCAATTCACTGCCAGAAAATTGTCGACGACGTGAATGTATTATTTTGGCTCCAACTATAATAAGCATTTTAATTAATTCTATTTAAAGTAAAAAGATATTTAATTACTGAATACTTCTTATTAATAATTTTGTTTAATATCAAAAAGGTTTAATTGTGCTCTATTATATACACTATGTTAATCACAATAATACATTACTAAATTTCGATAATATACAACCAAAAATTATTTTTAAATTAATAATAATATTATTTTATCATTTATTATTATTATTACATGTGAAGTAATATTTAAGATTATAATTTTTTGCAAAGTATATAATGAAACTCACAAAGCTATTTTAATCAAGCCCATTTGGAAAAAAAGAAGGGGAGACACGTCACGTACAGACACGAATTAGTGAGCATTCTCAAAAAAGTAGAGCAAGTGTTAGCTACAAAGAAAGACAAGAAAATAAATATGCTAATGAAAATGAGTTTAGTGTAGTAATGACCAACTTTGATAACGATAAAGAAAGAAAAATATGCGAATCATTAGTAATTAAAATTAAATAAATTAAATAATAAAAATAAATTAAGCAGAAATCAATGGATGATTAATGTTTTCTATGATTAATATTTTTTAAAATGATATTTTTAAAGCTTTTAGAATTAAGAAAAGTTTTTTTTATTTTTTTCCAATAATAATGAAGATAATATTTTTAAATCATGATAGTGATATCATTTGAAGATAGACATCGAAGAAGGATAAAATTTACTGACGAAGATCTGAAAGAACAGATTGAAACATGTTTCAAGATAGATATTCATATTTTTTTATATATCTTTATTTTATTATAGTAATGTGGGTTAAAACCTAAAACTGGTGATACTAAGAATTTAAATTTTGATTAATTGATAAAAATTTAAAGACTATGAAAAGTAAGATGGACTAACATTTTAATGAAATAATTTAAAATCGGTTGCAATAAAATAATAGATTACATGAATTTTTATATAATGCTTTAAGACTTCACATCGTCACAAACTCAAGAAACCAATGCACAATATTCATGAGTATCATTCATATCACCAAATTACTGACATTTGACAAATAACAAGATTAGATGGGAAACTTATTTTGATATTTAAATCAATTTTTTATGACATAATATTGAAAAATAAATTAAATATAATTTTTCAAATAAAACATTTCGGATCATGTTATTTTTGACCGAAATGACTATCAAGTCTCTTTTTTGACCGATTTCAAGTTTTTCATGTTGATATTAAAGAAACGAATATTAAATAAATAAACAGCATGGTGATAGGTATTCCATCTTATGCAATTATGTTTTTAAGGGAAAACATTCTGTTATTACTATAATTATTACTGATTGTGTTTTATGCCGCTGCTACACGAAAAATTTCATAAATTACAACAGATATTTTTCTATTAGAAGAAAATCATTTTTTGAGAAATTCAAAGTACTCAAAATGTGTCCATTTAAAAAAGCAACACTTTTGCACCATGTTTTTTTTCATATTTCTTTTTGATCTTCACTTACAATACCCGCGGAAAGTTTAGGAACACCTATAGAAAACAATAAAATACTAAAAATAATCATTTTTATGCGATCA
>JBBMKC010222016.1:0-12149 GCA_037834085.1 Bipalium vagum
TTGAATTTCAGTGTATTGTATTTTATTTCGGTGTGGTATAAATACAAGTGTTGCTTTACTGATTGTTTTGATTTGCAACACCTAAGATTTTGGAGTCAGGTTAAATTTGATACCCTAATTATTGAACACAAGGGATTTTCTTTAATTATCACAATGTATTTGTGACATCAGTAACTAATTATACAATATTGTATAGGATATATATTTTTATATATATTGTATCGGATACAAAATGAATAAAAATAAAAATTGAAAACTTAGCTATTTGATGATGTTTCATTCCAAACGTCTAAATGAAGTCACTTAAAAGTCAGTAAATCATCAAATGATAATTTTCTTGTGAAAGTTTAATATTTTATTACAACTTTCATTTCAAATATTTAGCTACTTAAAAATTCATTAGTTTAGATCTATCCAAATTATTTATGCTAAATCAATGTCCAATTTTATGATTATGAGTTATAAAAATTGATATCATTTAAAGTACCAAATTCCACAAATTTTCCCAATACCAAACATAGTACAACAATATAAGAAAAGTGTAGCATATAAATTTCCAAAGTATTTCTGTATTTAAAGTTTCATTGTTTCTTGATCCAATAGTTCAATTTCCCTATTAAAGATACACGATGAAGACAAGAGATTCAAATAATTTGTTTTGTGATAATTAGCCAATGACAGTTGAAATAGATAAATCCAGTAAAAGTCTATGTTGCCACTTCTATTAATATCATACGATTTTTAAAACATTCATTTAATAATTTTATCATTCTTATAAAATATTGTTAATATTACTAAATTTAACAAATATTTTTAAATTTCTTAAGCTATGGGTAGGAAAAAAACTTTTGTAAGATCTATCCTGCTGAATTAATTAAACTTTTAAAATTTGCTTCTTTAGAGAACATTACAAATTTAAAATTACAAACACAGATATCTTAACGAATCAAATTCTAAATCATTGTATAAAGATTAGACACTTTCATTTTTACTTACTTATCTGAGAATTGTTTAATGCTTTGATGATTTTTGTTTCGAATTTTAATTCCGTAACTATTTAATTTATTATAGACAGAAACAATAACAAAGTTTTAAAACTTCAGTCATCTCTAAATTTTTTGTAAATGGAGATCGATAAGTTTGTTTAAATCCTGGTTAAATAACATTTTATAAGGAGATAAAAATATTTTGAGTTCTCTTAATATTTAAAGTAAAATCAAATCATCCATTTTGACCAAACAAATTAAAATGTTTTTCACATTGATTATTAGCTTAGCTTGTTAATGGTAATCAAGCAAAACTCCACTAATAAAAAGTCAATTTCTCTCCTTATTCTCCTTCATAATTGGTACTCAAACCAATGATAGTAGACAAGGAAACAGTTTTTCTTCCTTCAAAACACCAAATTTTCATTCCATAAAAATTATACAAAAGTCATTATTTTTAAACAATTGGTTGAGTTATGTTACAGGAAAGTATTTATTTAATCTCCGACTGTTTCCGACTTCAATAACTTTTAAAAAGTTATTACAGGTCTAATTATTCGATTGAATTTATTCAATTGACACATGTGTTGAATTAAAAAAACTAAAGTTATAAAAGAGAAAATATATTTTAACTCAAAATAGTGAAAATCATCTTGAAGTTGTAAAGTGATAAGTAAGGCAATTTTTTTAACCTAAAAAAATTTGTTAACTTTATTATTAAAAATTTTAACTTTTAGCGTACCTTAATGCCTAATAAGGAAAAATATTTTTTAACTTAAAGATTTTTTTAAAACTTTATTATTTAAATTTTTAACCTTAAAAAACACAACAAAAGTTGTTTATTGTATTAAAATAGTCCGTTATACGCGGCAATCACATAATGGCATACATTATGGGGATCAAAATTCCGATCTTTGCGAATGATATGTTTAACAATAGAAAAGCTTCTCTCCACAGAGCATGATTGAAGCAGAGCAAAAGTTGCAGGTGGTACGTCTTCGTTGATAAATGCTCTAAGATCGTTGTTTGATAAGCGTTTTTCAATGTATGCTCTTGGATCACCTTGGAAAAAGAGTTTGGCTAGATCTTCTGCAGCTTCACGAAATGTATATTGAGGGCTCTCAGCTTTTACTATTAGTTTGCTTAAACTCTGATATTTTGTTAGCTGAATAAGTTCTCCAGCCAAACTGCTGTTTGATACAGACTGCTTGCGCGAGAAATAAGTACCCCATTGCCTTCAAAACTTTCCACAATATGCCGAACAGTAGGCAAATATTGAGCATATCAGATACCTTCATTTAGCCATGTACCCCAACGTGTGAATACTGGCTGTGGCGGCTGACATATAGCAGCAAACTGCAAACGGTGACCTTTATTCTTAACAGTTACCATTTTGACAAAAGAATTAACATAGTCAATCGCAGGAAAGTGCCCACGAAGGCGCATTGCGCAGTTATGCAGAAGGTGACAAGCACATGTTACATGAAACAGTTGGTTATACATGTTCTTTAATATAGATTCGGTAAGAATCATATATTTTGCGGCATCAGTTATTAAAAGAACAAAGTTCTGTGCCAAGAAACCGAATCGCATTCCACAAGAATGTTTAGAAATCTGATATTGTTAATATCGCTTTCGTCAACAATAAGGAAAATCTTTTTTCCGTCAATTAGATCCTTTACATGACTTTTTGCTTCAGATCCTAATTGTGACACTTGGGAGCGACATGAAGACTCAGATGGACAATCATTTCCAAGGACTTTAAATAGTTTGACAACTGCTACGTGATTCAGTTTATATAGCGGAATATCAGCCGTCATAAATGCTTTAGCTTCTTCTGTTGTAAAGCTACAATTTGATATTGCCAAAAATGATTGAGTAGAAAATGCTGCCTTACGTATCATTGTGCTTCCCAGATTGACGGTCCTCTCTACAAAATAACGCATGTTTTACAAAGACGTCGCACAATTTGCAGTACAGTTTGTAGGGGTAGCAATAAATTCTGTCGGGTAATCAATAACGATCCTACTGACTTTGCATGATTGACTCGCTGCTATCTTTGGCATTGATGGAAATTACAATTACTTAAAATAAAATTACTTACAAACTAAAATTAAACTTACTTCTATAAAACTTAAATTTGATTTAATTTATTATCTAATATTATTTAAACATTTTTAACCGTATTTTAACTTTATAACTAGGGCAATTTTATTTTAAACCTATAAAACTTTATTATTAAAAAATTTAACCGTATTTTAACTTTATAGCCTAGAAATTTTATTTTTAACATAACCATAAATTTTACCCGTATTTTAACCTTATAAATCACAATAGAGGGACCTTAGGTGACTAAAAATGGTATACATGTGGTTTATATAATAGGTTAAGAGAACTTTTTTTTTATAAAAGATCAATAAAAGAACATTTTCCCAATCTTTATTCGTATTGAAATAAGACTGAGATTATTGAATAAAGTAAAGTTTATTGTTATTTCATATTTTAAAAAAATTAAAATAAAAATTTTTTAAAAATTAAAAATGGAACCTCTTGAAAATATGAATTTGGTTTTTGAATATTTTGATTTAATTGAATTTATGATAAAAAATTGATTTATGATTTTTAATATTTCTTTTAACTATTGATTTTAGTGCAAAGTAGAATTTAGTAAAATATAAAAAAATATATGTTTAAAGTTCTTAAAATCTTTATTAAAATGAGAATAAATGCATAAAAAGTCAAAAATAGAAAAATTATGTTTACACTAATATTAAAATTAATTTTATAAAATAAAAATAGAGAATAATATAAATATTTAAAAATAATAAAATATGAAATAAATAAACCAATAATATTTATCACAGGTCTTCATTAGGAGACTAATATCTTCGTTTTGAAACTTTTTCAACAAATCATGGTGTGCTAAATAGGCAACGACAGATTCCTCAATATAAAAATACTCCTTTTGGTGGAAACAATAGAAAATCTCCTTTTTCAGTAATGACGGATCAAACATCGAATTGCAATTTTTTCTGTATTCATTTTAATATAATCATAAATTCAAATAATGCATTAATATGTTTATTTAAACATAACTTGACAGTAAAATATAATTGAAATCAAATTTTTAAGAATTGTTATTAAAAATATTTAGTTTGATAAAAGAAAATTAAAGTGTAAAAATCACGGAGACGTTTTACACCCTAATAATAAAATAAAGTAAAAAAAAAGAACTTACTCCATAATCTACCACTGAATTAGGTATTTTGGAACTGGTGTATGTAAATGTGCTAGTAGTAGTGCAGCAAAGATTTCTAGCTTGAACATCTGTAATACGATAGGTCAATTAATCAATTGATTATCAAAATTACTATATCCGTATTCAATATCATTGTTCGCAATTGCCGGTGAAAACTGATTTGGACTCATTTCAAATACTTGGGAATGTTCTGAATGTGGTGAAGGTGACAAAGGTGACATCAGTAAAGGTTGCTGTCCTCTGAAACACACACTATGTGATTGTTCCTCAAATAAGGCTTTCGTTATGCTGGGTGTTGCCAAGTTTTGCCATGTCCGTAAAGTTTGTGAACCTTCAATTGGTTTCACCAACTGAAGTTTGTCTGGAATTCTAATTGCACAGTAAAATGAGAAAGGGCAAAGTAATTCTTTCAAAATTTCTATTGAAAATCAATTTTTTCAATATGAGAAATCAAAAAAAATTATAGAATACATCAACTATCGATATTTATGTATAATAATTCTTATAGAAATAGTACATATTGATTATTTTACTGTTGTAAGGGTCTGACATTCTGAGGAAAATTATTTATTTAGAAATGATTTTAAAATAATTTAATTTAATAAGTTGCATTTCTAAAAGAAAAAAGTTTGTCAAATTTTAAAAAGATAAAACAATTAAAAAATTAACTATCGGTGAATAGAAGAGTAAGACAGAAATTAAAGATAATCCAGTTATGTAAGCAGATATGCTAAGTATTCATTTATAATAATAATAACATATGAAGATTGATGCGATCCGTTTAACTCAACCAAAAGTATGAAAAATGAAAAGAATTTCTATCGATTACAGAAAATTGCTTTATTAAAATCTGAATTTATTTCTTTAATAACGGTTGATGTTTCTGCAATTCTGAATAATGCCATGATCCATTCTAAAAATTATTGAAATTTTTCAAATAAAATCTGATTATAATTTAATGAAGTTGATTCAATAAATAAAAAATACACATTTGATACAAATACACATCTTAAAATTAATATTTTAATGATGAAAGAGACATGATTCATAACAAAACTGAAATGTAAAACCAGTAAAAATGTTTCCAAATGAAATAATTTAATATTAAAATAAAATAATTTAATTAAATTTCAGATATTTTAAATGCGTTGATAAGGTTTTTCAAAAATTTAATAATAATCCAAATGAATATATTTAATTTTTTCTGAAAAATAATTTATATTTCTTGTTATGCTTACAATAAAACAATATACATAATTTGTGAAGTATAAGTAAAATATTGATTAGCATATGTTGATTGGTGATAAGTTTAGTTTTTATAAATGTATGGATTGAATAATAATAAGAATAAAATATTAGGTTGGTGTAAAAGAAATCACCGTTTTAAAATGCTCTACGATTGCTGTAATTTTAAAAATGGCAATTTATTTTATTTTTCCTAAAAGGGTTTAATGCTAATGCATTTTTAATACTCAGTAGAGCTCTTGAAAAAAAATCTCTCAAATGTACTTTCAATTATATTTTTTATTTATCAACAATTTGAGCTAATTGAAGGCTTTTATAAGCCTTTGGAATTGAATTCGGCTCGGACAGCGGAAGATTTTCTCGTTGTCTAATTAAGACATAAAATGACCGTCACATTACAATTATTGTTTCTTAAGAAAACCCATGATTTGGTTATTTAACGAGAAATGAGTCTCATTTCTGTGAGTTTGTGTGATTGACCAAAAAGATTCATAAATGTAGCTCTCAGAGATAAGATGACACTTGGTAAATATTGAAAAAAGAAAAAGATCATTTTGATTATTATATGTAGATAAAGAAAATAAATAAAACAGAGTCATATTTTTTATATGAAAGAATGACTTAAAATCAATAATAACGAGGACCTTTCACATGCCCATGGACTGCTCTGACCGCTGACCCACATCCCCGGAATAATTTAAATTTATTTAACTTTTACTGGAAGTGTGCAGTTTAGTTTTCCAAATAGATGCCCGGGTTCCGTCGACCTCGAGCAGTAATAGTCGTTAAGGAATCGTTGCTGTCCCAGGAACCAGGTTGGATACTACTTACTGAGACTTTTTTATTACCTTTATGTTATTAATATTGATTTTCATTCACCTTTTAGTTATAATAGGTAATTATTTCTTGTGAAATATTTTTTTATTTGTCATCGTAAACCATGCGAAAGTCTATATTTGGCAGAATTGACATTTATTATGTAAGCTTATTTTTTGAGCTGAGAACTAAAAACCTTATTGTCTTATGTGCGAGTTATTATTCGTAATATTATTGTTGAACCGTATAACAACAAAGCGAAGAAATCAGATATATGACTAATATAAATATTAACATAAATAAAAAGCAAATAAGTTTTGGATATTTAAAAAATTTTTTAAAAACTTGTAGAAGTTAATTCTGCAAATTCCTTATATACATATTGTATTATTGTTTTAATTTATTTTATTTTTAAGACCTAGATATTCTTAGCTAATAAATATGGCAATATGTGAGCCATCAAAAGAACATTTTCTGCATTCAGAACTTTTATTATTAAATTAAAAGAAAAATCTAGTTGAAAGTCATCTAATTTTGGAAGCATATGCTAACTTCACTCTTTTTGAAGACACCTTAGAACGATGACTCAGCCGACTTTTAAAAGACGATTTTGACTTAAAAGATAAAGAACGCCAAAATCAATCGAAAAAATTTGAAGACAAAAGAGAAAAAGCCATGTTGACAGAAGAAAATACACAACACACAAGGCTTGCCAAGCAGGTAAATGTTTCTCAACAAGCCATTTGCAATCATCTATTTAAAAAGGGGAAGATTCAAATAAAATGTGAAAATGAAACAAAAAAAATTTGAAAAATCTTGTTGATAAGACAACGAAGAAAGATAAACCAAGAAAAATTTGAAAACCTGGAAGGAGTTGAGATCTTGCCTCATCCTGCCTATAATCCTGATGCTGCACCATCTTATCTGGAGCTGAAATTGATTTTTTTCGAATCAAAACAAAGAAATTGGTACTTTGACAAGATAAGAATGCTATCGGTGGATAAAATCATTAAAGCTGGTGGACTTTATTTTGAAGAGTAGTGTTATTGTTGTAAATAAATAAATAAATATTTTTGAACACGAACTTCTTCATTACCCTAGTATAAAGAGTTAGGTATTGCTGAAGAATAGTAAAAAGTTCATGACCTCAGTGCTTTCACTTCTTCTGTATTGACTTTTTCAAACAAAGTTTTAAATAATAAGCAATTTTTTAAGTGTTGTCCAGTTTCAGTATCACAGAAATGAACATCTTATCAACAAAGAACACATTAATTGTTTGCAATAATTTTTACCATTTCTTTTAATTAAGTATTTTATAAAATGTTTCGTAACATTTTCATAAATTTTAATCAAAAATTGTTTAACATAAGTCTGTGTGGTATTTCGGAATTAAAGTAGAATAAATATTTTATGCTGCTGATACAATTTAAAATTTATGGTTTTTTAACATACATTTTTTATTAATTACAAAATTATTGAACTTAGCATGCAGTTATTTTTATGTGATCCATCTATTGACTTAAACATAAAATATATTACTTGAACATTATAATAAAACAGACAATAATGAAAATTCTAATTTTGTTTTTAAATAAAACAAATATTTCTCTGCTTAACATGAACGGACCTCTTTCAATATTTTATAAAAATAATTCAGAATAATAAAAAATAATCGAAAGTGAATCATTTTTTAACAGAAACAATAAAGATTATTTATTTATAAAAAATTAATAAAAATAATATATGTAAAAATATTTTCTTATAAATTAAATCAATAAATTACCTATAAATAGCATTTGGTTGAAAAGAATTTTGGTCTGAATTGAGAATATTAGTGTTCAGTGATCGCACCGCTTGGCATCTATTCTGATGATGACGATACGCTTCCAATGTGCAATAGGAAGCGAGTGTAGCCGTAGAACTTTCTTCAATTTGTAAATCCAACATAGAACTATCGAATTCACATGGAGTATTCTTGCCAATTCTACGTCTTTCACAATCGTCTTGAATACTTTTCCGCAACAGATAATTGCCACCAGACGATGTGTGCAGAGACACATCCACCACTTCAGTATTCATAAGCGAACTGCTAAGATCTTCCGTAAATCCACTGCTCGTTTCGTCTGTATCGACCAACGAACTGTTATTCACTGTTCGAGCTTGTTCCATTATCCGCATTGCTCGAGAATGCTCAGCCATCAAGGTATTTTTACGATTTGATTCTTCAAATTCCATTGCTAAGGACTGTGGAAAATGGATATCGGGGGATCCCGATCTGTAACCGGGAACTTGCTTGAGAATTTCTCGCTTGCATTTCTTTTTCAACTGACGAATGTAATCCTTGATAAATTTTATGTCCACACTATTTATTCATGTCACTATCAAGATTACCTGTCTTTCATTTAAAAGGTTTATGCATTCGTCGTAACGGTCTCGGAGTTCAGACAACTCCTTCGTCAACGTAAACTGTTTAGTTTGCTGATCCCGTAATTGTGTAATAAGATTGTCGTTCTCAGTCAATAGCTATTGATAACACTTATTAATCGATAAAATTCAGATTTTCGATTTGATCAATATTTTCTTTTAGGTACATTAATAAGCAAATTTAACAATGGTCAATTTGTTTCAATAAAAAACTATTGATAAACAATTTTTACGATTATCACAGTAAAATTAATATCTTTCACTTTCCCATAATCCAAAAAATTTGAGTGTAATATTTTATTTTAAACTTTGAAAATTTCTGCAAAATATAAATTTAAAAATTGGATAAAAATGAAGCTGGAGACGATAATTACGAAAAAAGGGTAAATAAATTATCAACAATTTTTTTTCAGTTAGATAATTAAATTGATTAAAGTTAAATAAATCACTTATTTAAATATAAAACTTTCAAAAGAAATAATTTTGAAAATTAATCGATTGTTATTATTGGATTTTAGAAAGTAGATCAATCACAGATTTTAAGTTTTAATTAAAGGTTAATCAAGCGATTATTCTAAAATATGTTGGTAGAACTAAAATTTCGGTTTGTATACTTGTGTATATTTGGAAAAAATTGATCTTATCAGTTTTATAAAATATTTTCTTGGCGATCCTCTCCATCATCAATTATTATTTATCTGTGTAATACTTTTTGCGTGACATCGTTCTGAATAGTTTTGATTACTGCATGTAAAAGATTTTCAATTTTTAAAACTAGAATCAATTCGTCTTGTCTCGATAAATTCATTTGGTACCCATAGTTTATCTAGCAAATTCAACAAGCTTTTAGTTGGACATAAATTTGGACATTAAGAAAATTCTCAAGTTGTGATATTTTTGTTTTGCAAATATTTACCAAATAATTTTGCTAGATATTTTGAATCAGTATCCAGCTGGAATAATTAGTCAATTGCCACCTGGAAAGGACAGTTCCACTTCTTAGCCTCTTATTTAGATTCAGGATCATGGTGATAGATCCAAGTTTCATCCATAATGATGAATCAACATACAAAATCCTTTATTATTTAACCCTATGTCGCTGAGAAAGTTTCATTCGAATATGTTTTTGTTCCATTGTTAGCGAATGCGGCACCTATTGTGCACATAGCTTTCTGAAAACTAAAACTTCAATTTAAATATTATGCACTGTACCATGTGAGATGCCGGTAAAGTGAGCTATATCATTCAAAGTCAGTCGACGATTTTTCAAAAGAATATCCTGTACGTTCTCTATGATTTCTGGTATTGGTGCACATTTTGGTCGTCCTTCACGTGGTTCGTCTGCATCGCATGTACGGTCACGTTTAAATTCAGAAACCCGGTTTTCTGTTGTTCAAATTAAAGATGAAAAGTCCATATAAATTTTTAACATTCTTCCAAGAATTTGTTTTGATTCTAAACCTTCGAAAAATAAGAATTTTATCACCGAACGATATCTAAGTTTGCGATGTTACAAAAATCAATGACAGGTAAATTTCAAATGTCTTGTAAAGATAGAAAGAATTGACAAATTATCGATGAAAATTCACGTGTTCATAATAATTTTTATAAAAGTAAAATGACAAACATAGTACCGCAATTTCTTATCGAACGAAAAAAATTATCTTTGTTTTTTTTAAAATATTTAGAAAAAATGTTCAAATGCATTGTTTTAGTTAAAATCAAAATCAAATTTTAACAGTATATTCGTATTTTGTCATTATTATTGATTTTCAAATTTTTATATACAAAAAAGCACAAAAATAAAATAATCAATTTTTAGTAATAAAAATATTTATGAAAAATAATATTAAAATAAATACTTTTTTACATTAATATTTAAATAATTTTATAACTTCAAAAATATCTAGCTTTCTAAATTTTATTACTTTTCAGCTTTGTTCAAATGGTTATCAAAATTTTAAGATTACTATTGAGCCAAAATTGAGAAAAGGCCACAAAATTCGCTTGATTCTTCAGCTATGATTTAATTGGTGATAGTTTTGATAAAATATAATTTCATTGAAACAAAATTTCAGTAATACAATAGTCTCTAAGGACGACTTTAGTGATTGTAAAAGGTTTCTGTATTTTTCTTCAACTGGTAAATAGAATTCACAAGAATGTCACAAATAAAATTGTAAGTAACACTTTTCTGTATAAAAATTCAATCAATTAAGAAAAATAATACTACCAAATAATAAATTAGGTCAACAATAATTTTGCAATACTAATTAAACGTCTTGATTGATATTTATTTCCAAATTCTATACGTTATTTTCGCAATTGAAATATGTAACCGTTTAGTTTAATAGAAATTTTAACTGATTTGTTCACAGTTTGTTCAAATTACTTATTTAAAATAGATAATTTTTCCATTTAAAATTAATTTTCATTATAATATAAATATTGATTACTGATTTTAATTAAAAGCATATTATTAATGAGTTATATATCGAATTTAATATAGAGAATATTTTAATTATTTCAAATAAAATAATAAAAAATGTTATTAATAATAAAATTAAATAATAATATTTAATAAAAAATATATAATAACAATAATAATAATAATAGGAAAAATAATAATAATAAAGAATAATAATAACAATAATAAGCTACAAATAGTTTCACGAAATAGTTGCAGTTTTACCTGGTGAACTTTATGATCCAAATCGATGTTAGCTGCCAGCAGTCGACTAATTTCTTCATGTTGATTTAAATATTCATTTGTCTTCCTATTCAATTCTGAAGACAATCGTTCCACGGTTTTAGTCGAGTCTAACAATTGCCGAACACAATCATCAATTAATTGCTGTTCTTTATTTTCTAAGAGATCTGTGTGACTGCTCAAACTGCTTTGTTGACTGCGAAACATAGCGTTTTCTTCTTCTAAACTGGCTAATTTCTTTTCCAGAATTTTTAAATCTACTTTTTCTATTGAAAATTTCGATTCTGAGACGATGGTGCTATAAATATTAGTTCAATAAGAAAACAATTGATTTAATATTTTTCATAAACAACACAAATAAATCAATCAGAATGATAGCTAAATAAGCAATGGTACTGATTTTGTTGATTGAAAGTTCGCTTATTCGTTTCATGGAAGCGAGAAATACTATGTTTAATAAATGTTATTACAAAAAAATTTGTTAATTAAATAATCGTTTATCAGTTATTATTTCCAGAATTTTATATTTTAGTTTAAACCAACGAAATTTATGTAAATTGAATCTTTCATCAATTAAATGTTGTTATTTTATCTTAATTACTTTATCGATAATAAATTTATTATTATTTTATTTATTATTATTATTTTATTTATTATTATTATTATTATTATTATTATTATTATTATTATTATTATTATTATTATTATT
>JBBMKC010222027.1:0-12149 GCA_037834085.1 Bipalium vagum
TATTGTTGTTATTATTATTATTATTATTATTATTATTATTATTATTATTATTATTATTATTATTATTATTATTATTTAAAAAAACCGCAACTTATTAACAAGAAATAATCAATTTTGGAATCCTCAGAAAAAAAAATATGTTCAAATGAAGTGGACTGGAAAATTAAATTTTCCACTCTTTTTATTTATCCACGCGAGTTTAATTAAGAATGATGAACCGCAGTATTTATTTATTATTATGAAAATTAAAATTATTTCCTGGAAAAGTCTTTAATCTTACCTTATTCGAAATTTATTTTGATATAAAAACATTAGAAAAATGAAAATAAAGATTACCTATAATAGACCACGGCATTCACCGCCACCGTTACGGAATCCTTTGTCAGCACTTCTTGCGTCGGAACATCAAATGTATACGTTCTCAGATCCACTATCCGGTATGTATCAAGACAGGGAATAAGAAATATCAATCCTGGACCTCTGGCTCTATTTGATGTCAATTTTCCTAATCTGAACGTGACTGCTCTTTCATACTGAGCTATTACCTTCAAGAAATCAAATGTTTTAAAGTAATTCTGAAGCACTTTTACAAATTATTTACAAAGAATATTAATAATAAGTAATGATTTTATAAGTGGAAGATGAAAAAATATATTAATTATATTAATTAATTAAAAAATTATTATTAATTAATTATTAAAACTTAAATTAGGTATTTTATTGTATGGTTAAGATATGACATTAATATTTTATTAAGAATTTTAAGAAACCCTTTCTATCCTTTCAAATTAATTACTTATTCCATACTATAAAAAACCTGATTTGTTAAAATTAATTATAATAAAATAAATAATATTAACACAGGTAACGAATGTGGTACATTAACATTTAAACCTTTCTGCTTTATAATTTCCGTTACAATCCGAGATTTACTTTCAAAAATAGAAGTCAACGTTTCAAGTTTAGTTGACCAGAAATTCTCTTCTAATGAAAACCATAATTCGTCAACATTTTCAAATTTATTCCTAAGAATTGGCTTATTGAGAGACGTGAGAAAACCGATGTCGTTTGGATTTAAATATGGTGACTATGCTGATTGGTTATTATTAGTTATGCTGGGAAAAGACTATCTCCGGCGTCATTGAATCGCTCAACATTATTCTTTCCAATGTGTGGGCGAGCATTGTCCATTTGCACAATCACATTCTGACATGACTGCATTTTAATAATAATCATAGGCATATCTTCAATGGTCTTCATGTCATAAAAACTATCTGTATAATTTAAGAAATATATTATTTTCATCATATTATTAAATAAAATTATAATTATTATTACTACTGAATTTTGTTTCAATCATTTATTTATAATAATTGTTCATTCTTATGAAGAATTTCTCTTTTTATCATCCTTATCCAAAAATAAGTTTATATTATATTTCACTCTTATTTATTTGTCTAAAATAAATTAACCAAATATTAAATAAATTTTTAATTAAATTTATTAAAACAAGTGAAAACTATTTTGCATTTCCCAATTATTATTTGTCCGGGATGTTTATGTTATAGTCTAAATATTTTCCATAGTTTATACTTCTTGCTAAAGGTTTACATAATTTAACAAATCTTGCTTTAATTATAAATATTTAATACCTGTCAGAACATATTTGTGGACAGTGTTTTCTTTGACTGTAAAAATTATATTTTCATAATTACCCATTTTTTCAATTAAAGTAATTGAGACAATTTCAAAGGCTCAGAGAATTGTTTCAAAACGTATACTATAAGAATAATTACATCATAATTACTGAATGTTTTATAAATGCTAAAATTAAGGAACTGTTTCATAAGTTCTGGGAAAGATGTTGATTATGTTGAATATATTCCAATTGTAATTAATTGCAGAATAAATTTATTTATATTATTATTATTATTATTACTATTTTATTAATTACTGGGAAACTTTATGAAACTATTGTACGGGAAGTAGAGACAGAGTTAGACAATGAGTCTAGTCTTGGTCTACATCTTATCATTATTTAGGTTTTCCAATTTATCTTTACCCGTTTCTCATCAGATATCTTTCTGAGCAGTAAAATTATTTCTCCGTCTTAGTTTTAACAGACATTGGACAATATAATTATATTATTTATTAATTTATTATCAGAAACACTAATTATAAAATTGGAACAATAAAAAATTGTTTATAATTATATGATAGGACGATTATTATAATGATATTTTAAATGATTTGTTTAACTTTAATTTTATCATTTTTATATATATTTTTAATATTTTTCCAATTTTTTAAAAAATTTATCAAAACCATAGTTTTAGTCAATTTTGATACGAGGGTGTATTGATAAGTAAGCTAACTAAGTAAGAACAAAACATTTTAAAAAATGTTTTCAACATAATCTCCTATTAGGTGTATGCAGCTTTTCCAATCGTGATCCAGCTTAATGATGTCATTAGAAAAGTAGCTTTTATCTTAAGCTTCAAAATAATGAGTTGTTTGACTTATAATGTCGTCATTTGATTGAAACCTCTTTCCTCCAAATCATGCTATCAAGCCCGGCAACCATCTTGTTGAGAGTATTTTCTAATCTCTTAATAATATAAATAATTTATAATCAACTTTGAAATAATATTCAGTTATCTTAATTACCTTAAAAGAAAAATGAGCTTAATTATAATTTATCAGTAAATTATTGTTTTTTGGCTTCTCTTTCTAATTATGGCAAATAAGCAAAAAAATTATAATGTGCTAAAACAAAAAATTTATAATGAAATATAAATTCGTTAGTTTTATAAAATATTTTTTATATCAATATTTTTTCTGAGCAAATTGGGTCTTGAAACATATAAATTTGAAAAAAGGATGGGTAATAATCTTTAAGCAGGTGTTTGAAGGAACAAAAGGTGGTATACGAGGGTTGATTGATATTGAACGTAATAGTTTTCAAAAATTATCCTTTCAAATACATACATGCGGCAATATGAGAATTGAACGTATCAATAACATAACCTGGTTTCGAAAATAGCAGTGGAATTGAATTTATTAGGAATTTTCCTTTATCAACCCAGACATTTCACTTTCATAATCAATCGTTAATTTATGTGAGTTCCAAAGGGAATTTATTCATATTCAAATGTTCATGAAATATCAGGTTATGATGACCATATTAATGCTCAATAATACCTGAATTTCATTATAAATAACATGACGATCAAACTTTACTGGTTCTTGAATATAATTAATCTTTGCTGGGATTTGGGATACTCTTAAAATCAATTGCTAGTGGACCACAATCAATATTAAATTCTATGAACCGTAGACATATATTGGCTCTATGTATAGTTTCATAACCAGAAGTTAAACTAAACTAAAACGTGTTGATGAGAAAATTTTAGTTTGAAATCGTAATAAATGATGTCGTCAATTATTATTTCTTCCGATGGTAGAGAAGAAGAGAAAGAGGCTGCAAGCCACAGGGATTGACAAGTCTGTGAGCTCCGATTGGTTGCTTACGTAAAGTTAACTAAAACCTAACCATAAGAAAGATTTGGGAATCTGATTAAACGGAATTTATTAATATTAATTAACAATATTAATAATACTGAGAATAGGATATTTTCAAATAACCAGGTAACTGCAAAAACTTTAAAATCTATATAAAAAATAGTAATATTCCAAGTGTTTTTAAATGTATAAATTTATTCATTGTTTTTCATATTCATTAATAATAATATTATTATTATTTTGCTATTTAATTACTAATTTTATTAGATAAACCTATTGGCATTCTTCAAAATAATTAAGCTTTCCAATATTATCGAATAATAAAAAGTTTTTTCCATAAATTTTCTAAAATCTTAAGAGAGATTTACCAATAATTTTTCTTACCATTTGTGGTTGTTAAATTAATAAAATAAATTTACTATGAAAATAATTGACATTCATTCGTGTCGAAAACTCTAGGATCAATCTGCTAATTTTTGATAAATAATCCCTTCAAAGATCAGACTTAACTTTCAATGAAAATAATTTCTAAAATATTACATATATTAATAGACTAATTGAAATTTTCGAGGCAAATATTAATTCATTTTGGCTGCCATTATTATTTATTATTTTATATTTTTGTAAATTTTCATTTTCCTGTATTTTTGATAAAGTAGAAATATTCTTTTTACATTTCTTTCTTTGAATTAATCAAAATCATTTCATAAAGATTTAAACTATACCAGTTACAGTCCTAACTCGAACTTATGAGTTTCAAATTAACATATTCTTTTGAAAGCCATAAGAAATTTCACAATATAAAATTAATTTAGGTATTGTTTATAATAATTAATTTAAATAAATACAACAATTTTAAAATGGAAAGATCCGTTAAAACCTACAGCTGTGAAAGTCGAAGATGCACACTAAAGATGCTATCAAAAGTGATGGCCGATCCAAGAAGTCTGTGTCTACCTATGAATATTAATTTACGAACTGCTTATGGATGAATTTTAGCCAAAAAATATTTATCATCATAACGAGGAGGACCAAAAATATATTTTAAAAACTCCTCAAATAGTAGGTGTTATATTGGAGTGGATTAAAACCGATTGTTAGATAGCTCTAACAGTGTGCAGATGATATTTATACAGGATATTTCATGAATATGTATGCGCGCTGAAAGCAAAAATAATCAACTAATTTTCAATCGAATTTATTCTTTTTTCGGAGATTTATAAAATATTTATATTTTTACCATGATTTATCAAAAAATAATATATAAAAATGATTCATGTTCATTGACAAATTGATCAATTTTTATTTGTTTAAAGCGTATACATATTTATGAAACACCCTGTGTATAGATTGTGAGATGATCACATTGAAAGTAGTTAGTCCAAAAGGTTTAAACTTGAATACATTTGAAAATAAAGTACAAAGAACAGAACACCTGAATAAATTATTTAATTCGAAAGCAGACGAAGAACTATACTTTTGATTGATGAGGCCAATTTCAACCTTTTTTGTAGGCATAAAGAAGGACGCTTCAAAAATTGGATGTAGATCTCGCATTATTACTGCTAGCAACAAAAGATCTAATTTGCATTGCACAGTGAATTTTATTTTTTTATTTAATTTTTATTTCCCTTATATACAAAAAATATAAAAGTTGACAAGAAATGAAAAAAATATTTAAACCATTGGGGAAAGAAATAATATTTATCATTCCCACATATATCAAGAGCCTCCAATGAACGAAGTAAATTATAAAGAAAAAAAATTTTTATTTTTAAATAAGAAAGTCCAAGTTTTTCTTTTAAACTTTACACAATTTTTATAATTATACATTACATAATACAAAAATAATAAACTAATATCAATTGCATTGTTTCTCTTAATGGGAACGCCTTAAATAAAATACGGCTCAAAGCCCATAGGAAATTCAATTTCAATTTATCTAATATTTTTTTTCTAATTTTTCCATTTTAATATTTCATAAAATTAAATTTTATGCAAATTTGATGATAATGAACAGAACCTTTCCATTATAAAATACCCATAAATAACGAAATAAAAATTCCATCTCCACAGAATCATTTCTTTCTTATACTACCGAACAATATAACAATTTATTGTTTTATATTTTTCTAAAGAAAAATTTTGGACTGTTTCTTTTTTGGAAAGAGCTTTCATGATGATAATGTTAAGAAAATCAAAATGATAAAATTATTTTTGCTGATCTGAATTTTTAAATCTACCATTTCTAGAAAAGAATGAAAAATAAAAATATATATTTATTTAATATTCTTACTTTTACAGTGTAAATAAACTTTGAAAATCTGGCTTTTATTTGGAATATTTAAACAAGATTTTCGATTAATATTTATCGAATAATTTAATTTTGAAAATTTAGATAAAAAACGATATTTCATACTGGACAACCCAATACATAAAAGAAAAAAAAATATTTTAATGGAGTCAGTTGGCACCCTCTCAATATTAAACTGTTTCTAACATAAATCAGAAGAGATTTTTGGGACTATTTCTTTCAGAGAAGATTTGATGATTAAAACAAACTTGGTGAATATTAAATAAATAAATAATAAGCAAATATAAAATCCAAATAAGTCTGGAGTCCAAAATCAAATTTGAGCTCCAAATGAAGTGTTTGGTGAAAAATTAAAACTTGTCCGTTTGGATTTATCTGTAACGACTTATTTACAGAATAATTTGAAAATATGGGATTACAGAATGAGACGGGGATCAAATTCGATCAAGTTCAATTATAGACCCAGAGTGGCCAGACAAACCCAACTCCAAACGAGACTGTAATATCGTTGCTTCATTGCTTTGAACTGATCATAGATTAATTTTAATCGACAATCTCATTTAATGAATTTTTTCTAACATAACTTTTAAATTATTATTATCATTATTATTATATTGGCAAATTATTTTCTATTTCCATTGGACTTTGTAAGACTTCAGAATATGTCCGAAGAGGAAGTTATTACTCGTTTTGTTTAACTTTGTAAAATTTGACATGTTCTTTTTCAAGGAGGAAAGATACTCTTTTTTCAAAGATCGATAGAATTTAGAAATTATTTTATTTTTATTTCTTTATTATATATTATATCAGGTTGAGTCAAAAGTTATTCATGTTTATAGTTATTTAAAGTTCTTCTTTTACCATATCATTTAATAATAATATTTATATGAATCAAATGGTATCATTTAAAAGCCCTTGAAAGGGAGAATGTAAATACATTTTAAAAGTTGATTTTATAAAATTCCATTCACTTAATGTTAAGGTTAGAATGATTGAAGAAAAAGCAATAATTCGGATTTTATTACGTCATTATTTGGAAAAAGCTCTATCAGTTGCAGCTGCGATCCGAGAAATTTGCGACATGGAAGGCAAAGATGTGCTCAATGAAAATACGGCTCAGTGGTGTTTTCGTCGCTTTAATCAGGGTGATACCGGTCTTGAAGATCAGGAAGGTTTAGGTTGACCATTGATGATGAACAAGGACAGGTTTTGTGTCCTAGTAGAGCAGCAGACCAGTACAAGGAGCTCAAGCATTTTCAAAGTACCATAATTCGTCATCTACATAACACGGGTTTTGTAAATAAAAATTCACTCTTAGTTTCACACGAATTGACAGATAATCAAGACAAGTGACGAGTTGATCTTTGCTGCGAATTACTCCAGAATCGTAAAGACAACCGCTTTTGGGGACGCATTATTATTACAGGAGATGAAAGTTGGTTTTCTTCCGTTTTAATGATTATAATTATTGGATCATTATTTATCAATTTAAGTGTCTACTTATAAAAAAAACTTAACATAAATTTAGTACGTAGCCAGATTTATGTAGATTCATATACTTTCAAAAACTTTGGTGATCATCCACAAACGTCGCCACTCAAAGCTATTGATATTCTTGATATATCACTTAGGTATATTTCAGATATCCTGAAACAAGATTGTAGTATTTCTTATCGCTTTGATATATTGCAAAATTAGATGAGGAGATTTTTGCATTTTGAATGATAATGTCCAAAGACTTATATGAGCTCAAGATAATTCTGAAAACAGTGAATTTTTCATCAGAATCTTTTGACAAGGAGAATTTTGTTTTATTTTTAAATTTAGACCAATATCATTAATGACAGCTGGACGTATCAAACTTAGAAATTAGAAAAATTAAAACAAAAAATTCATACTTTTCAATATGATTATTTCTTTAATTTTGACAGTAACTTTTGAATCTATTTTCTAAACTTTCCCATTAATTCTTAATATATATTTTTTTGTCAAAATCAGTTGAAGATTTGATGAAGAGATTTTAAAGTCGACTTATTCCTAACACTTAATAAAACTTCAGTGGTAATTATAGATTTCTTAAAACCTGTCCAAAACTGAACGTTTGATTTATCTTATTTTTGTTATGTTAAACCGATAAAGAGTTCCGCTTTATGAAGGGAAAGAAATCAAATAAATCGATTCTGAAATAATCTAAGGTCTAAACGTCAACACTTTTGAAGGTCTGAAAAAACCTATTCAAAAGGTCCATCAAATTCAGTTGTATATACGTATCGATTAGAAAAGAAGAATAAAATATTAAGTCAGTATAAGGCTTAAATAGAGATATAACATTTTATTTTGATAAACGTAGGATTTTAAGAATACTCCAAGTTCTGTATATTGTACATGTAGACAAGAAAAAGTTGAAGAAAGAAAAAATGTAGGTAAAAGAAATAAATAAAAATAATGATAAAAGAAAAATTATTTTCATCAAAGATATCTGCATGAAAAATAAATTTTGATAATTTTTGCTCTCTTGAAAAATAATTTCATTCGTACTTTAAAATAATGGAATCTTTTACAAGAAATTTTTTGGCATTTTAAAGGACTCATTTAAGATAATTTCAGGGATTTTAAACTAATCAAAACTTAATTAAATACAACATAAAATATGCAAATTTTCTGATAATGTACTTAAAATGTGAATTGATCAGTTGACTGATCGGATCTTATCACCATTTCTGATTAGTCTATGTTTTTCTCTGAAAAAAATATATAATTATCTTAAAATAAATAAATAATTATAAAAAAGATCATTTGAAAATAATTATTTATTATTTGTTCGATGAGTATTTTTATTTTAAACAAAATCACATTAAAGTTTTCCCTTGTTGATTATGAACAGAGTGGTCAATTTTTAATAGAAACATGTTTCATACTTTTCTTTTATAATTCTTCTATTTTTCAATTTTAAAATGTGTCGTAAAAATCATTGGAGTTGGTTTGAAACTTGGGTCTTTGCCTACTACCAGAAAACAAAATCCCGGAAAAGTGGCAAGGAAAATTTTCAGCAGCACAAAAGTCGCCCGAAAATCAATTTCAAAAATCAAGTACATGCTCATCACCTTTATATAAGAGGGTTAATTCACTACGAATTTGTTTCTGAAGGCCAGGCTATCCACCAACATGTTTACAAAGATGTTCTCACTAAATTATTTGAAAAATTTTTAAAGAAAAGACCAGATTTGTGGCAATCAAGGAAAATCCATATTCTGCACGATAATGCAAGACCTCGTGCGTTGGTATTGGTCAACGATTTCTTGTCGAAATGACAAGTTACAGTTATGCCACATCCACTATACTCTCCATATCTATCATTGTGATTTCTTTCTTTATGGAAACAAACAAGGTCTACATTAATATGAGTTACTTTCTAATTTGTCAACCATTACAGCCAATGTTTAGAGTGATCATCTGTTTGCTTAAATCAAAAAGCATAGACAAATTTCATATTCTTTAAATGTAAATAATTATTTAAGTCATTTAAGATAGAAGAGGATGTTGAAAGTGTATTACAAAAATTTTTGGTTTAAAAATGAGGATATTGTTCAAAACAAGATTGATTTATTACCTGAAAAGTGGTGTACGACCATGGGTGATCATGGGATTTAATTTTGATAAATAAAAAATATTGTTTTTGAAAATTTATATCATGTTCCTATGAAAGACGAGAAGAATGTTAGAATTTGTTTTAATATCAGAAAATATTCATGTCTGATGATATTGCAATCACAAACATTTAATTAAATTTAGTCTATCTAAACAAAATACTTTTTGAAAAATAATGTTTAAACAATGGATTAATAATTATTTACACAGGAGCTAAAAATTATGAAATTTCTGAAAATATAAAATAATAATAATAATGAATCATCAGAGTCGTTAGTTTTATTTCTTTTAAAATTAGATATGCATTAAAACAAGCAATAATCACAAGGGGACATGTCTGGGCTATACGATGGATGAGGAAGAAATTCAATGTTTAATTCTTTCAGTGTTTCTTGAGCACGTTTTGAAGTGTGTGATCTCTCATTGTCTTGTAACAAGAAGATACTTTGCGAAAAAAAATGTTTAAATAATGGATTAATGATTATTTACGGAGGACCTGAAAATTATCAATCTTATTATTAATAAAAATAGTAATATTAATAATAATAAAACTAATAATAATTAAATTATTATAAATATATTATTACATTTATAATAAAAATATCTGAAATAACTGAAATAAAAATAGTTAATAACTTTTTCTATCTAAAATTTTTTATTCGAAGTGTTTTTCCCTAAAATAAAAATGAAGAAATCAGAGATAAATAGAATGTATCAAAAATCTGAGATATAATGATCATAATGATCACCCTTTTAAAATAATGTACTAATCAAAAGAAAGACTCGAACAGCTTAAGATTAGTTGTGTTTAAATAACCGCTTCAATGACTTTTCTGAATAATAACAACTTGAAAAGAAATTCTCGCAAAATATGTCTGATAATATTAAGAGCTCATTTAAACAAATCCGTGAAAAGCAGAATTCGTTCATTTCCCAATTTTCCAGAGACCTAAAATAGTTCCCTCAGAACTCAGAAAAGTGTACATTAATGGGAATAATATCCCTCTTCCTATACGAGGCACATTTGTCTTGTTTCTTTGATCTCCAATGATGGAGACAACATTTTTAAACAGAAGTACACTTTCAATAACAATTATATTTATAAATAAAATATATATCTATTGGATAAACAAACAACAATTATGAAGCTTAAAACGTGATTTTTTATACAAATGAGATTTAGATTTATTAATTAAAACATTTTCATAAAATTTATAATTTAATTTAATTATTGTTATTAATTATAAACAAATTGCAACAATTTCTTTGTGATTGTTCATTCATATTTTCCCTGTGTTATTCTCTAGATAATCTCCTACAAGCTCACTTCGACATCTTTGAAAATGACACGAAGAATCCTAGGAACCTCAGTTTACAAAACCTGTCTTCAGACATTGCAGAAGAATGAGGTTTTCCTTTTGTTAACAAACAGTTTAAGAGAACAATGTTTAGATTAGTTTTTTTCCGCCAGCAGGAAATATCAAGCTTTATTGATCAGGTGTCTACGTATTTTTATTTATAACTTACTTCACATTTTATTTATATAATAATTATTTAGTTTTCAACTCTTTCATTGACAATCTTTATACAGTCTGTTTTTTTTTGTTTAAATTAACAATATTAATTAATTTTCCTACATAAAAAATGTATTTATAAATACTGAAAATAAAATTAATAGAAATTTTAAATTACAAAAAAAAAGATTTATATTTTCACCTGAAATACATTTAGAAAAAAATTTATTTTTTTCTTGTAAAAAAAGAAAAAAAATATAATTTAAATTCGATTATCTACATGATGAAAAAAGAAATTTATGGCATATTTTTATTAATGTGAATATCAATTTATTTATTTATCGAATTAATAAGTTAAAAATAAATTTCAAAAATCAAATTTATTTTATTTAAATAGGGCTTAAAAATATTCTATAAAATATTTTTAAAATTTGTTTAAATCAATATATTTGGAATTTTAATTTTACAAATATTAAAATACATTGATCCCATTTAATTTAAACAAAAATAACTTTTCATAAATTTATGTTGATTTCTGTTTCGTGATACTCCATTGTATTTTTTGGACATCTTGCCCATTTTGGCTTAATTAAATAATCTTAAATTTAATCGAATTAAAATGATTAGAATTAATATAAATCAATTTTAAAGCGAAAGTTCCATTTAGAGATCAATATCAGAACAATTTATTTTTCGATCAATGAATTCCAAAGATCAAATGATAATATTTGTTACTGAAATATTACCAATCAAAAAATTAAAAAATAATCCATATTTCAAATTAAATTAAATTAAATTAAATTAAATTTCGTCGTGTGAAATTTGCCTACAAAAAAAATTTATGCTGATTTTATGCAATGAAAATTATCAAATATTTGTTTTACTATGAATCTTATCTAAAAACCCAGAAGTTATATCTGTTTTAATTTATTAAAACAAAAATAATAAAATATAAATAATTTTTAATTTTTAATATTTTATTTTCATGTAGATTACTATTGTCAAAATTTAGTTAGAAGTAAAATAATTTTCTAAAGCTTTTTAAGAAAACTTTAAAACAAGAATAAATTTTATAATAAACTTATATTTTTCATTTTATTATTATTATATATTATTATTATATATTATTATTATATATTATTATTATATAT
>JBBMKC010222038.1:0-12148 GCA_037834085.1 Bipalium vagum
AATAATAATAATAATAATAATAATAATAATAATAATAATAATAATAATAATAATAATAATAATATAATAATAATAATGATAAATAATGTTTTAAAATTACTTTCTTAACTTGCAAGCGTCATATTAAAGATAATAAATAATTATTTATTATGAATGTAATATAATAAAAAAAATGTACTCAGAAAAAGGAATTCTCATTCCTTATTCTCACTATTTTTTAATATTCCTTTAATTATCTAATTTTGGCGTAAATTTTTTGATGATATTTTCCATAATGGTTTATGGGACCTTTGAGACAGAAAATCTTAAGTCTGATAATAAAAACGATTCCTTTATGTTTTAGAGAAAACTCTAATTATTACAGATGGACATTCTGATTTCATAATAGAATAAATGCTAATAGAAATTCATTATTTTATAATTACTAAGAATAATAATAAAATTATTTTAACTAATTTGTAAATTTATGGCCATTTTATTTATTCTAAGTTCTTATTTGAAGGTTTTTAACCAATTTTAATTTCTTTTCTTTATGATCAATTAAGTGGCTTATGAAAAAGGTTCAGGCCATAATATTTATTTGATAAATTATTAACATTTTTCCCAATCATAAAGTGCGAGATTGCCTCTTGTAGATTATCTTTCAAGAATTTTAACACTTTCACAGTTTAATACATTTAAGTCTTTATAAAAAGCATAAAAAGGTCTTTGGATTTGTAGAACTTTAAAATTCATGAGCTGTTTCTTTCTTATAATATATATTTTAATAATTTGATCCTATATTTTTTGATTTCCCACTAAAAAAAATGTTAATTTGAATATGATGATAATAACATAAAGAATTAACTGAATAGTTTTGCTGGAACAAGACCAAAGTTTATGACTTAGCAAAAAGGTATACCAAAACAAAAGACATATTCAATACCAAAAAATGTCACAGATGATCTGACCGGAAATGAAATAATGATGCCAGATAATGCCATTTCACTCTTTCCAATATGGTTTCAAAGTGGATGCTAACATATATCTGCATTTTAGAAGTGGGTGTTAAACCGTCAATGGACGAAATTGTCGAGGAAAACACCAAATGGATTTAAGAAAATCTTTCATACCATTGATCACCTGATTTATTGTCACAATCGAGCTCTGATTCGAGTACTAAGTCTTTAGATTATTATCTATGGAGCATAATTGAGTCTCAAGTCAACTCAAAACTTTATAAGACAATCAAGTACCTACAGGATGCCACCATGAAGGTAATGATTAAATTGGTCAGAGAATGAGATTAAGCACATTCCGATCCTAACTCGAGGTGGTGGTGACCGTTTATGACCAATCTGATAATCGCAAAAAATACACTTTCATTCAGTTATGTGTTAATTTTTATTGTAATAAATTTATTATTTTGTCTATTTATGTCTTTTAATTAATATAGCCATATTTTAATGTTCAATTAATAATAAAATTTCTGAGATATTTACTTTTTCAGAAAATAACAGAATAACTGTTCTATCCTTTTTAAATAACTAACTGCTTAAGTCTTCCTTCTCATATTCAAATTTTTTATAAAAATAATATCTTCAATTCACAAAAGAAAATAAATTTTTTTAATTAGTATTGATTAAAAAAAGTTCTTTCTAATGAAGTGATGTATTTTAGATAAAATAAATTATAATGATAATTATGAGGACTGTACAAGGGAAAGTTGTAAAATAATTAATTTTCCTGTAAATTAAAAATGTATCATTCAAATCCATTTTGAAAGACTGAAAAGGTATTTGATCAGGAATTTTAGAAAATTAAGACCTATAATTTCAACAACCAAATATCAACAAATCTTCAAATACACTATGCATTAGTGTGTAATAAAATGTTTCGAAATGCTGAATTAATAACTTCGTATTCATTGTTTATACAATGAGAAAATTTGAGAGGACCTTGATGTAGCAAATTCCAAATCAGTTCAACCTGTCTTTTTGTCACAAAAAATAAGAATATAAGTTTAATTGATTCACTAGAATAAACTCCATCTCAGGCCTTGAAATTATGTAGACATTTTAATATCTTTTGTCAGATTATACTTTCTTGCTCAAATAAACTCTATTCTACCTATTCAAAAATTTATGGAATTATTGGTATTAGGTATATGCATTAATTTAAAGGTTATGAAAATGATATCGTCATATGTATCGGATACATATGACAAATTTTTTATGTGTTCTTTAGATTTCCAATTACTTAATCATAAAAACAAATAATTCTTGTTTTAAAAATATTCATAACATTTCTATTTTTAGCATCAAAATGTCTATATTTGTCACAGTGAAACGCCATTTGTGGGAAGCTTTACTTTTTGGCTTTCATTTAAAAAATATCAGAGGAAAATCTACAAATGTTGTCAGAAGTCTAAGACGACTACAGTCGTTTGTTTTCAATATACGAATACTGGTGTTGCCACTTAAGAAGTGGTGATTTCGATACAGATGACACGATACGTCCGGGCATTCGAAATTGTGAATGATACGGAATTGAAAGCTTTATTGGATCGAGACCAAACTAAAAGGTTGTCCAGTATGAAATTGCGGATTTTTTATACTTATTTTCAAATTAAAGTTAATCACAAACGTTAACAATAAATTGTTTGTTTATATATACCAAATTAAAGAGTAACTTTGAAACTTTAATATATATATAAAAGTAAGCATATTAATTTAAAGCAAAAGTTTTTTATCGTTCTTTACTAGGTATGGTTGATCAACAAATTTCATTATGCATATTATACGAGTTCAAACTTAACCGCAATGCATCAGAAGCAACTCAAAACATTAATGTTGCATGGGGTGAAGGTAGTATAAGCGAAAGAACAACACAGATATGGTTAAAAAAATTTCGAGACGGGGACCTAAGTTTCCAAAATCAAGACCGCGGAAGACCCAAGTCCCTCTTAAATAAAGTCTAATTGAAATCAGCTGTCGAAGAAAATACTCGAACAAATGTGAGAGAACTTGCTCAAGTTCTCAATGTATATAAATCAACAATTTCCATCCATCTAAAAGAGATTGGTAAGGTTAAGAAGCTTGATTCATGGATTCCCCATGATTTAACAGAAAATCAACAAAAATATCGATTGCAAATCTGCTCGTCATTAATAAATCGGAACCAAATTGATCCCTTTTGTCTCGTATTATAACATGCGATGAAAAGTGGATTGTGTACAGCAATCGTAGACGATCAGTGCAATGGTTAAATGCTGGTGAGAAGCCGAAAACCATGTCTGAACCAAGCTATTAAAAAAGTCTAACATTAATATTTGATCGTTTTTATGAAAGATGAGCAACTATTTTTGGAATCTGTGTCTGGTTGTTTGCTGTTTCTATGGTTTGGTAATGTCAGTGGATAACAACTGTGCAATGAAGCAATCAATTATTCTAAAATTAACTGACATTAGCTCTGTGTCCTGTGAGCTCTCAAAGTTAAGCAAACTATTTTTTAAAGCAATGTCATTTTCATTTTTGTTGAGATTCGACAATGTTTTGTACAAAAAATGTCGAGGTTTTTTTAAAATGAAATTTGAACAAATAATTAATTAAGAATTAATTAATTAATTAATTAATAGGTGCCATCGAAAGGGACATCACTCAATTTTTCGATTCAAGAAAGTCGGAAATTTACCAAAAAGGAATTAAACAGTTATTTTCCCGATGCCAACAGTGTGTCAAAAGCGATGAGAAATATTTTAATTAATACAATTTATTTACAAGCTGTTTTTGACTTATTTAAAATAATATTGAAAATCCGCAATTTCATACTGGACAACCTAATACAATTCAGGAAGAATATGCTGAATCATTAGATGTCAATTGATTCATAATTTCCAAACGTTTAAAGTCGATTGAAACAATACAAAACCTATATTAATAGCACAGTCTGAGATTAAAAGCGACAGGGTTTCAAAGAATAATTGGGTTAGATCGGTAAGAATTAATCAATCAAGTAATTAATTGTTTTTGTCATTTTCTATCTTTGAATTAGCTGACGCGAAATGTAGCTAAAATCAGAGAAACTTTCCACTTAACATTTCCGTCCAACGCCGGTATAAAAAAATTAGTTGTTAATAAAACTCGGTAACATATCCTAAGGTTTTACGAAAATTTCATGACAATCTCGGATTCACAAAAATGAAACTATTTGTTTATTTTCTTTTCTTTCCTCAACTGTGAAAAACAAATAAAATAAAATGTATTTATGAAAACGGCAAATTGTACTCAATTTGATGCGTTTCTAATCGTAATTAAATAGAGCTATTTTCATAAAAGACGACGATTTCATCAGGGAAGGAATTGCTGACTTTATCAACGAAAATTGTGAATCAAATTGTCATATTTGCTTGTCGATTTTATCAGTTCATACAGTTATCAATTAAATCGAGATTCCTTGTCTCTGGGATTCTGAAGGCTACGCAACTATGATTTCGAATGTCAATTTTCAACTGTTGGATGCCGTGTGTGATGTTAAACAATATATCTATTTATTTATGTCACTTCTTTTGCACGTGAATTTTTTTTTGATAAAATGAAACAAATAAATGAGGGCAATGCTTAAAATAAAATATTGAATAATGTAAAGGTACACATTTTAAATCTTTATTCTGTTTTTATATCTTATTTCAAAATCAGTTAATTGGTGTTATTTTCAATTTTATATAAAAGTTGTTCTTTCAATGAAAATTTCATAACTACGTTTCTGTTACACTCTTTTACTATAAAAAAGTATTCCATTCGTTTTGTGAATGTATTTGAAAAATATTCATAGATAATATTACATTTTTGTTTAAATTTTCAAAGAAAGAGTCGATTAAATATTTTTCTTATTTACATTTGAAATAAAATAGATATTCTGTAAACTTTTCATAGATGAGAAAAAAATATTCCTTAAGAAATCGAAAGAACTGGTATGTATAAGTTAAAGTTGAATATGATATTTTATTATTATATTTATTATTATTATTATTATTATTATTATTTAAAATTAATATTTAATTTCTAGAAAATTTTTTTTATTTTTCATAAAATATTATTTTTTTATTGTCTTAGAGAAAATAAAAATCACGCAAAACACCTAATTTGATTTGTGCTTTTCTAAATTTTTCTGGTGCAAAATTATAAAAATATATATACAGAATTTTTAAATGTTGGTTTTGAGTTTTATACTGCAAAATCTTAAAATCATAATAAAGATTTAATTAAATTAAATAAGTGCCACTATTGACAGGAAATAAAAAATATTTTAATTATTAATTACGGTTTCCATTTTAAATTTAATTAACTCCTTTTTCGTAAAAATTTCAAACATTTCATGTTATTAAAAGTAATTTAATTTATGACGTTAAGCCTATTTTCAATAATTTGACATTTTGAAATTTGTTATTCAGAAATTTTTTTTCACATTATTTTTTTAAATTGAAAATTTATAATTATTTAATATTAAAAGAGTTATAAATTAAAAATAGTTCTGTTAAACTTATTTATGTTAATTAAATATTGAAATGATTAAAACAAAATACATCATTTAAATTACCATCTTAAAAATAAACATAGTTTTTGGTTTAAATACCAAGTGCTACTTGATAATTTAATCATTTTGACGTCAATACTTTTATATTCTCATTTCCTGGTCATTCATGTCAAAATATTTAATTAATTAAAATATTATTCTTAGTATATTTAGTTTTCCCAGAAGAATTTAATAACAATATTTTAGAATTTCTCAGAAAATTAAAGTAAGTGTATATACTAAATAATATTTTTATTAGAATTCTAAAAAGATTTCAATTAAAAACGATTTTGAGACATAAGAAATTTTGTCTTACATTTTTAAATTTCTCCTTTTATACATTTTGATGATCTTGTTGGGATGATCTTGACTTGGAAATTATTCTTAAAATATTTTCAAAAACTTAAACACTCCTTTAAAACTGTTAAAAATTTCTAAAATTCCTAATTTTCCTTTTATCTTTATTTTGAAATTATCATTATTGATTCAAAATTACCCTTTTTAAAAATAAAATTGCTTTTTGAGATTTTTATTTTATTTTAATTAATTTTAAAGTAGGGATATTTCTGTACTTTTATTTATCTTTTTTTTTATTTTTAAAGGTTAATTAAACCTTAATTATTATTTTGTTATGATTATTACTAGTGACCCTTTTTTCAGCCCCATCAATATTATTTTATCTTCTTCACTGAGCTTATGGGGTTGCTGTCTTGGGTAAACCAAACAGATAAGTATTATTTTATAATAAGAATCCCATTTTTAAGAATCAAACATGAAAGAAAAATTAAACGGTTTATGGAAACTATAACTATAACATCTTTAATTAAGACCCAGTATATCTAATTTGTTCAATATTATGATTTAACCTAAATATTATTAGGAAGCATTAATTCTTGTCTACAATTAAAATAAGTAACGACGCTAATTATATTTGGAATAAAGTCAAAATAAAAAATTATTTTATGACAAGGAAATTATGTTTTGTATTTGGTAGGACATTGAAGGTGTCTTGCATCATGAACTTTTTAAATAGAAGGAAATAGTTACGAGGAACGTTATCATCATAACCTAAAATGGTTAATAATTGATTGAATAAAACAAGACTTGTAATAAGCAGCACTCAGGTCGAAGTCAATCGTTTGCATGATAATGCGCGACCACATCTTTCTTCAATCCTCAAGCAAACACTGTTAGATCTGCAATCGAAAGCCTTCGGTATTCAGCGTATTTTCCAGACAGAGCTTTAACAGATTTTCATTTATTCAAGTCAATTGTACATTCTACGGGAAAAAAACAATTCAATTCGTACGAAGAAGTTTTGAAATTGTATGCCAAATGGGATTCATTCTAAAGCAAAATCTTATATCGCCATGGAATATACATTTTATCTATCGAAAAATACTTTGATTGATTTTAATGTCCCTAATATAATTGTATAGATGTATCAAAAAAATAACATAAAACTAAATCAAAAATTTGCTTATTTATTCTTTAAATGAATATTCTTGTTAATTAATGTAATTATTTATCGAAAAAATGATTTCATTCATTTATGTGACTGCAACAGGTTTTTCTTCAGATACTAATTACAAAAAACAAATTTTATGAGGAACATTTTCAGTGATATTTGGTATTATGCCACATTATGCCTCCAAAAATTCAATAATGTCTCTCAACTCATCAACATTGCCGGATCTTTTATTGTTTCTAACAATAAACAATTTGACAGAGTTAAATCACATGAAATTATAGTTGGATATTTTGGCAATCTTTATGATATGTTCTGCAGTCTCATTGAAAATGTTCATATTTCCGTGGGAATGTAGAGCACAAAAAAATAATAATAAACATACACTACCGTCCATAACTTTAATCGCACTTAATAAAATAGCTATTTTATAATGAAATGATCGCATTCTAAGATTTCTTAAAGTAACAATAAAAGAAATAAATAATTTTAAAACACTTTATTTAATTTTTTATAAAAAATAACATACTGTGTATTATTACACAATAAGCACATTAACTAACATGTAAATTAAATGCTGTTTTCATCAAAATGACCACCTCTAGATTTAATAAGAGCCTGACATATTCGAGGTAGTCTGTCACACAAATTTTGTAATTACTGACCATCAACAGATTCCCAAATACTTTTAAGTGATAACCAAAGATTTTTTTTCCACTTGGAGGATTTTTTCGCACCTCTCTATCCAAATGATCCCAGAGTTGTTCTATTGGGTTGCAATCAGGACTTTGAGATGGTCAGGGCATCACCTGTAAAAAACCTTCTTCGGATTTCTCTCTTAAATACTCCTTTACCACTTTAGCAGTGTGTTTTGGATCGTTGTCCTGCAGGAAAAAGAATCCTTCACCAATTAATTCTCCTCCACAATTCAAAGTATGTTCCTTTAAAATGTCCAAGTAGACTTCTTTCGTCATTCTTTCATCAATTTTCACAAGTCTTCCGACTTTTCCACCCCCAAAACAACCCCAAACCATGATGTTTCCTCCTCCATGCTTAATAGTTTGCACTGTACACTCTTCCAGCATAATTTCCCAAGGCCGACGACGGACAAATGATTGACGCTTATTGCCAAAAATTTCAAATTTTGATTCGTTATCCCAGTCTTCCAGTGTCCAATTATTATGTTCTTTGGCCCATGTTAATCGCTTTTGTTTATGGGCTTTTGTTAGACGTGGTTTTTTGACTGCTACACAACTTCTTTGGCCGACATCAAGCAAAACGCCGTTTTACTGTAGTGGTGCTGATTTTTTTTTCATGAGAGACATTGAAATTAGCAATGATTTCTGAAGCTGAACTTCGGCGATTTCTCAAAAAACTGATCATAATATACCGGTCTTCCTGTTTTGTGGTTGAACGAGGTCTTCCAGATCGATTGCGGTCATGGAATGATCCTGTTTCTTCTTTCCTTTTGATTGTTTGATGTACGCTATACTCCGATATGCTGAAACGTTACGTTGACCAATTTCTCTGTTGGAAAAACCCAGATAATGCAAAGTGTAGATTTCTACTCTTCTTTCTAAACTTAATTCCTTGCTTCTGGCTATTTTGAAAAATTATTTATTGAATTGAAATAGATTTTTAAAGTATAATCAATATTTGTTTTCAAATTTTTATAAACTTATGGACGGTAGTGTACACCAATAATAATAATAATAAATATCTATATAATAATGATAATAAAAATAAACATATTTTATGGAATTTTTCCCATTTAATTAAAGTATAGAAAAGAGATTTTATGCCGTCAAAGAGCATAACTGAAAGAAATCCATTTTGGTTAATATGTTCTATTGGATTTCTCTAGTAATGATGGTTTGAAGCTGATGGTGGTGTTGTACATAATTATTGTTTTGAGACGCCATAGGTTGCCGATAACAGTTAGCAGTCACAACAGTGACTGACCTGACTGACAAATCAGGAGTAGGGTTTTAAAGATATATAAACTAAAAAGGTATTGGTGAAGATAATTTTATTTGATTTGAAATTCATAAATTGATTTTGATTTTTTATAACAACGTTGGTATGGAACATTAAATAATTTGATTCGAAATAAAACTAAAAACTTGTTCGATTTACTAATCTAATATTGATTTCGATGTTGAAATTATCTAATGTGTTTTGAATTAACAATCAAATTATGTTACAGGTTATGACTGTAACGATATTTTTCAAAAAATCTGAAAAGGTAATTTCAAATTAAATAAAGGTTGGTCTGCAACCTGTTTTTTGATTTTGGTTGATAACTCGACATCATTAAAAAATTAACTTCGTGTCGTGTAGGATTTAGAAGTTTACTTATTGACGATTACTAGTGATGACAATACAGGCTGAGATTCAGCAGTGAAGAGTCGACCGGGACTATCTTAGAATACAGTGACCTTGAAGAATAAACTGATCTATGGAGTACGGAGTCCTAGAGTTTTCATTGCGTTTGTTTTGCATCATATTGATTGAAATTCTAACTGGTCTTAATCCTTTTAAAATTGACGATTGTAGATTATTACTTACAAACACATACCTATCATATCGAAAGAAAGGATTTCCTTGAATAGATAAAAGTGTTATTAACAAACTGGTTTTTTTTCATTAACACCAACCATTAGTGAGAAGAAAGATAACAAATAAAAGTTTATATTCCTTGTATTCGTTTATTTAAATTTAGTTAACAATTTTATTAAAAACTTGTAACTATGTTTTATTACAAAATTTCATTTAAACGTCTTCATTAAAACTTTCCAGAACCCAAAATTGAAAGAGACATTCAATTTTTTAAAAATAATTCTCAAATTTTAAGAAAATGCATATTTTTCAAATATCAAATGGCCACACACTAATTTTTTTACTTTAATAAACGAAATATAATTATTTCATAATACAAATATTACTATTGGTCTATTCTCAAGCTTAATAATGAAAAATGAGTTAATTTTATAATTAAATGTTTCACGTGTACAACAAATGTATGCACACTTTAATTATAAATCCTTAAGTAATTAGAATTCATTATCACTTGGTTTATGTTTTGTTTAAATACTCCAATAACTGATATAAAATTTAATTATTTTAAAAACTTTGAAATAACCTGTTTTGCTTTGAGGTTTTTTAAGAACATTAATGATTTTTTATTAATAGAGTCGATTAAAAATAATAATACCAAAATAATTTTTTATTAACATTTGTTCAGAATAATTTTTCTCTACTTAAAATACTCAAAATATTCTCGGAAATAAAATCTTTATTTTTAAATTATTTAGATTTAATCCATCATTTTTATTAAAATTGAATAAAATGTTGTCAAGAAAAAACAATTACAAAAATTTAACTGGAGACTCAAAATTATAATGAAAAGGAAGTTACGTTTAATTCTTTAATTAAATATATTTTTTAATTACTGAAAAATAATAAAATAACAAAAAAAGATCATTCAAAGATCATCTTTACTTTTCACAAAATATTAAATGCTCCTGAAATTGATCTAATTATCTGTTATCTTGATTAACATCACTGAAACATGTATTATTGTATAATAAATAAATAGATGAGTTCATTATTGATATTAATAGACAATCAAGAAAGTTTGTGAGGATTTTTGATATATATATATATATATACAGTACCTGCAAAAAGTATTCGTACGATCACCTTTTTCATAATAAAACTTAGATTTAGAAAAGATAAAGAAAAAATGGGTCAGAACCTTTCTGAGTGATCACATGGATTGGAACACAGTCCTCTGGTCTGACGAAAGCAAATTTAATGTTTTTGGGAGCGATGGAAAAGCTATTGTGTGGAGAACTGTGGCAGAAATAAATCTAACTATTTTAGAAATAGAGTGATCGTACGAATACTTTTTGCAGGTACTGTATATGAATTAAGTATGTATAAATAACCGTCTTTTTATAATTTACAAAGAAATGATTTTATAATGAAACTTTATATTTTTCTTTGTTTAATATTTTGGAATTGATCGATTTCTATATTAATTTATACATTTTATTTAATTCAAAATCGATTATTGATAAAATTTGATTAGAGCATGTTTGTTCAATGAATTCAAACTTTGGTCTAACGTTCCAGAGACCTGTTCTAAGATATGTTCAGGGTTTGGAGTGATACCTTTCAGGGTCGAATGGTTCAATAATTTATTACAAAATTTTTGAACGATGATGAGCCACTTGAAGATGCACAACTCTATGAAAGCTTACCAGACATCAATGACAGACTTTAAAAAATATTGAGGAAATTTTCAAATTGTTTCCAATAGTTAGCCAAAATGTTTAATTAAGTGACGAAACATGTTGCAAACATTTACATGAAATTGAAAAATCAACAAAAGAAGAGCACAGACTAACATAGTGTTTCTTCTCATATTTTAAATCATACTGTAACACCAATTTTAGACTTCTTGATTACCTGTGATGAAAAATGGATTTACTTCATCAATAACAAGCAAACACATCATTGACCATCACCAAAAAATCTCATATCAAACCATACAAAAAAAAACATACTTTGCGCATGGGGGAATGTAACAGATATCAAGCAGTAAGCGTTTCTAGACAATAGTAAAACCGCAATGCTGGTTTGTATGTTTACTGCTCCTACTTAATTCAGGTTTAATCGATAGAAATAAAGTGAACTTGTTACACAATAATACAAGACCGCATATCACAAAACACACTGGAGATTCTGGCTAATACATCATATTTTCCAACAAATTTTCGATTTTTTATCACCCTAAAAATTAATTTTCGAAGCAAACAATTCAAAAATATGTTTAAAAAATGAAATGGAAGTTAGTAAATGTATCTACTCAAAACACTTATAATTTTTTAAAGGTTATATGAATAAACTTCTTTCTCATTGGAAAATTGTTATTGATTTTGATAACGATTATTTTAATGAATAAAATTTAATTTCGGTTCATTTATTAGTCTTTATTTGATTTTTAATAGTCATACAAAAACCTGCTCGAAATTTCTTGGTTACCTTGTGGAGGCTACGACCAAAACCTCAAAACCCTCTTCCAAAAACCACAAAGGTGCCGTTACCATCAAAGTCAAGTGG
>JBBMKC010222060.1:0-12147 GCA_037834085.1 Bipalium vagum
GGGGGGGAGGGATGGTGGTGGTGGTGGTGGTTGTTATTTTTTTTTTTTTTTTTTTTTTTTATTAAATAAGAATATATAATATTAACTTTCAAAGTTTTCTCAAATAGAGCCTAAATGTATCTTAAATTGTTTGTAGTTTTGATGTATAAAGACTAAATTGAGAAGTATGGAAACCACTTTTGCACTGAATTTCTGTTAGATTCCGCATTGTGAAATTCGAATATAGGTTAAACATATTACTTAAAGCAAGTCAAGCCTCTTCGGAAAATCTATTATTAAAAATCTTTATTAATGACTAAAATGCGAGGACTTAATACTGATCAGAGAAAAAGAATTGTATACATTTGGCGTAATGAAAATGAAATATCTAATAGGGGAATTGCGAATCGCTAAAATGTTAGCCTGAAAGCAATCTTCAATACAATGAGGAGATATAATCATGGATTTTCATTTAATGGTAAGCCAAAAACTGAACGACGTCGAGGTTCAAGCAATGTTAAGTTAGATTCTACTATCTGTTCGCCTTGTTCCTCTACACCAGATATTTCGAGAAATGTAAAACAAGTGTTGGTATTATTCAGGGTGTTAAGAAATGAAATGGATTCAAGACTTACAAGAAGTATAGAGCGCCAAATCGAAGTCCAAAGTAGTCAGCATCTGTGAAACCTCTGTTTCAAAAATTGTATGGTTGCATTTTAATTAAAACGCAACAATGTATGGAGTGGTGTTATTGTGACCTGATCTGACAGCAATTCACTGCTCAAGGAAGTCCGTAGAATGGATGGAGGGAACGGATTGTCATTTGTTAGAAAAAGAAAATTGGAAAAGATTTAATCACACATATTATTTAAAACTTATATGTATATAAAATACTTTAAATAAACTTCAATTAAATTTTACTTATAAAATCTTTTAAATTCCAATGGGTCTGGATAATGGTATTCCTTAACTGGAATCCACCGTTTTTGATATCTGAAAATTTAATAAATATAAATAATGAAAAAGTCGAAAATCTACATTTTATTGTGTGAATAAAAATAAAAAATGTCTTTTTCTGAAAAAAAAACTATGGCTTTCGTTGTACAGTGGTAAATATTCAATGGTACGCATAATAAAAATTATGAATATTTTTTTTACTTTGTATTTCTAATATTATATTAAATTTAATGAGATTGGGCTTTATTTTAATAATGTAATAGGCAATATTTTGTAAAGAAAATTCTTCCTAAATATTTAACAGAAAATTTTTATTTTTTTTAATCACTCAAAAGAGTCCATAAAAGAAGACATATTTAATTGGACGCAGTGTAATTTAAGACATGTTTTATCAGGCTATTATACTATATCAATTTTTAAATATCTATAATTTGAACATTTATCAATAATAAAAGTAAGTTTTTATTTTTTATGATATTTACAACATAAATCGCGTTTTTTTAGTCATAGGGTCGGAAAAAACATTAACATTAAAACATTAACATTAAAACATTAAAAAACATTAACATTATATATTATTAACATTAAAAAACATTAAAAACATTAAAACATTAAAACATTAAAAAACATTAAAAACATTAAAAACATTAAAACATTAAAAACATTAAAAACATTAAAAACATTAAAAACATTAAAAACATTAAAAACATTAAAACATTAAAAACATTAAAACATTAAAAACATTAAAACATTAAAAACATTAAAACATTAAAACATTAACATATTAACATTAAAAAACATTAACATTAAAACATTAACATTAAAACATTAACATTAAAACATTAAAATGACCAAAGAAATGAGTTTTTTAAAGTCGAAAATTTATTCAGTCGATCAGAGAGTATCATAAGAAAATATCTGAAAAAACTCGTTAACTACAGTATCAGAAAAGAATCATAGGGTAATTCAATATTCACTTCCTATAAGAAATACAAGAAAAAATGAGTAGCATGGTAAGTAAACGTGCAGCGATAATAGAATTACATAATTGAAAAAAAAGAAAGTTGAAATAGTTCGTTTGCTTGATATGCCGAAAGAAACAGTTTCATATACAATAAAACGATATGAGGAGTTAGGCTGCATAAATGACCGTGCAAGAAATGGAAGACCTCACAATGCTAACATTCCAAAGAAACAGGAGATTATTCGGAACCGAGTAAGGCGCAATTCCAGGCGTTCAATGAAGATTCAAAAACATAGCATCTTGTCGAAAAAAATATGCAAAAAGATTAGAAAGATGTCGGAAAATATTGCGCGAACTCGAAGCCACAATTCATAAAAGTATGCTTTTTCTGATGAAAAATTTTTTAGCATATAAATTCAGTTTTATTTAAATATATATGGTTTTTGAATTTTTTTTTCTATAATATTTTTTTTTATAATATTAAATAAGAAAAATTTAGTGGTGCGTTCAATTAAATATTTTTCACTGCATAAATCTGAGACTTGTTAAATGTTCATAAAGGAATATATAAATTTATTTAAATGTATATTTTGTTTTTATTTCTGTTCCAGACGAAATATTATTGTTAATATCACCTTGACGTTGTGTTGTACAATTGTTAAGAAATTATAATTTAATAATTTTTTATTTTCACGAAAAAGATAAATTTCCTGAAGCAAGAATTTTCATCAAATAAATTGAAAAGTTGAATTAAAAATAAAAAATATATCAGCAATTATTTATAAATAAGTTTATTTCCTGAAAAATTCTTAATGATTAATTAAAAAAATTGCCAGCGGTTTAATTAAAAAATCGATTTAACATATTTTTAAAACAATTTTAATATTCATCAAAAAAGAAATAATTATAATATTTTTTAAAAATATATTACTCTTGAAAAGAATTTGAATATGGTCCACCTCCAAATGCAGAAACAGAAAACGCTAAATAAAAAATAATAAAGCAATAAATAAATAATATTAATTGTAAAAAATTAATTAAAGTTTAGAAGATTCTAATCCATTTCTATACATAATTATATTTTCTTAAAAATATTAAATTTATTTAACCAAATAGTTTTAAACATTTTAGTAAACGAAAGATAACCTTCGTTTTCTTTAAAATTCATATAAATAAAAAGAAAAACATAGATTATTATTATCATTATCATCATTATTATTATTAATACTATTGATATCTCGTATAATTAAAAAACCGTGAAAATAAAAATATTTTAATTAAAAATTTAAAATATAAAAATTAATGTTTTAAATGAAAATATTTTATTATCTATAATAAGTCATAAATTACCCAAAACAAAAATAAGAAATATGATTTTCATTGTTGAAAATTTAAAGAAATATTGTTATTTTATTTATATTTAATCTGTTTATATATCATAAAGTTTACAGTGGTATTTGATTGGATGACTGAGGAAAATGAAATGGGCTTAGATTTTTTATTGCATGACTTTTGGTCAATTATTTTTAGTTTAGATTTTACTTTCTTTTTCTTAGAACAAAACTTTTTTCTTCAGTTAAAGACATAAAAGCTTAATTAAGTTCTTTAAAGAACATTAATGATTAGAACATACCAAAATATTTCTCTTGTCAAACGAATGATCTTCATAAGTTTTGATTTCTATTTATATCACAAATAAAACTGTTTATACTAGGAATATACAAATAGTTCTGCACACAGTCCTGTATTTATTAAGCAACCACAAGAAAAGGATAACTACATAATCACCATCCAAAGTTAAACACTTTTTCCCCTATTTGATACCCTTCCTACTGTTTCTTTATCTCTTGCTCAAACAATTCCGAACAGAGCTGCTTCAAGTAGTTGTTTACAGCTGCCTTTACCTCACGTTCACTGATGAAATGAACATCGTTGAGGGGATCTTTCATGGGACTAAATAGGTTGTAATTGCTAGGTGCGGGGTCTGGTGAATACGGTGGGTGTGGAAACAATTGCCAATTCATTCATCGGATTTTGGCCAGAGAAAAGTTTGCAGTGTGGACTCTAGCATTGACTTAAAGCAGCAAGCGTCAGCGACATATTTTTCATGGACGAATTAATGACAACTTATTATGCACAGTTTGAAGAAATTCTCTGTAATAGGCAGAATTGATGGTGTGCTTTAGAGAAGGCATGTCAAACTCAGAGTCCCGACAGGACCATATGAATCAGTTTGTGGTATCATGAGGGCCGCACCCCTACAATATGTGGAGACTCCAGGCAAACCAAATAAATCAAACAATTCAAAGTCAACCAGCAAACCAAACAAGTCAAAGTCAACCAATTCCGTTCCCAATAATTCAAGATGACAAACACCAAACCAAGTAAATCCAACAAGTCAAAGCCAATCCAAACCAAAAACTAGTTAACATTAGTAATCCTGTGTATATAATCTTTATCCTGTGTGATCATTACTTTGAACAAAACTTTAATTGTGATCTGATTAATCTTTATCCTGTAAGACCATGACTTCAAAAAAAATTGTGTATTTGATGATTTTTTTTTATTTTGATCTGATTAATCTTTATCTTGTGTGATCATTATTTCAAACAAAACTTTAATTGTGTATCCTTAGTATAAAAAAATTTATGTATTAAGAGAAAATTGTAAATCGTCCTTGATTGATCTTAATAAGTAATAAAATGATAATTAAGCAATAAATATATAATGAAATATCATGTTAATATCGTTATAGTATTTGTCTAGATAAGGAAATAGTATATAATAATGAAATTGTGAGTATTTATAATTTATATTATATATTATTATATTATATTTTATATTATTTATACATAAGTAATATAAAATATCATGCGAAATATTATTATTATTAAAATAATAATATTTATAAATTAGTAAAAAATGGGTTTTTTTATAGTTATATTATTATCAACAGTTGTATTATTTATAAGATAAAGAAAATTTATAATAAAGTAACATGAAGTTACTAATAATAAAAAATAGGTGGAAATTTTATAGTAAAATATTAAAGGGGTAATAAAAAATGAAATAAAGTTAAACAGTAGAGTTAAAATAGAAAAAAGAAAGTTACTATTTATAAAAAAGAGGATAAAAAGAATAGTATAAAAAGGAATGAAAAAGCATAAAGAGGAACAAAAAAAGGAAAAGAAAGCAAAAAACGACTACAAAAGAGAATAAGACTACGTCAAACAGAAATTAAACAGACAAGTGCCTACAACCAAAAAGCTGATTGAATAATTGTAGCACAAGTCAGGACACGAAGTTCATACCGCGTTCAATCCTAAATAAATCAAATAGGTTTATACTATAACCAACTACGACAAGCAGAATAAACGGCCTACTGAAGTAGATACGGTACTTAAACCTACGACATTGTACTACAACCAACGCTTATAGCCCGAGCAGTTCACAAACCAAACCAATTCGTCTACAAGGAGACAACTATATAAAGAGCACATCAAATAAGCGAGAAATCAAAAGCAAAAAAAGAAATAAAAAATGAAGATATTCAATCTATGCCCTTTTGATTTGTTTTTAAAAGTAATTTTTATTTTTTAGTCTATAATATCGACTTGTTACATTATTAATTAAAGTAATAATAACGGTACTATTTATGCATATATTCAATTTCGTCATTTGATAAAATATTATTTAATCATCTATATTTGCAACTTGTTACTTCCAAGTAACAAAGTCTATTATAAAAAAAATAAATAAAAGATAATAAAAAATATAATAAATACTAGCTTGGAACTAAAGGTTCACAAGACTAGCATCGATTGTCAATAATAAAGTAAAATCTCTAATTGATATTTCATTTTTATTTACTAATAATTAAGCAGTCGTGTCTTGTCAAATAAGGCACAGTTTGTATATAATAAATAAATAAATACTCAGGCTAGGACCTGAGGATTATATTTTTTTTTCACTTCTATTACCTTTTTCTTTTTATTGTTTATATTTCACACGCTAAGTAGGGCGGTGAGATATATTTTTCTTCTTAATCGAGGACCTCTGAGCCTAAGAACGAGAGGATTTTTCTTAAATAATAAATATAATTAATAAAATCTATTCAAGTCAACCAAGGTCGATATCCCATATTTGTAAACTTAAACTTTATTTGAATCAAAATAAAAGTATTAAATTTAATTCGTTCTCTCAGTTATTTTAAACGATTATAACCGAACACCAAAGTAAGCAACTTTCACTCGTTAAGACCTAAATATATTAAGCTCCACCTTTAACATCTACCCATCTTTTAGGATCTTAACAAATATAATTAAAGTCGTTAAATAAAAATTATTACAGAATATTTTTCTTTTACTGGTAATTTTAAAACATGCAATTGTTTGGTCATATTCAAGAATGCAAACACAAAGTGCATGTAGTTAACAAAATAATATACAAAAAAAATTGGCATGAGATATAAATTTGTTCTTTATCTTAGTATAACGAAAATTAAAAATGCAAAATAAATTACAATAATTCAAAATGGACATTTATTATCAAGTATTCAAATATTTTTCATGTTTTGTCTCGAGGCTTGACATCTCTTGTTTTTAACAATCTTTGGTATGTCTGACTGAAATTTCTGTGCATTGCCAAGTTTTATGAAGATGACAAGTGATTATCAGTCAGCCTAGTTCTCTGAGAAGTTTTTGTTAATTTCATGAAGGAAAATAACCGTTCACAGAAATAGGTGGAACCAAACATTGTCACAATCCAGATGGCAAACTATCTGAAGTTTATAAACCGTTTTGGAATGTATGAAAAGAAATCAGATATTCCCACTTCAAAATATTTTGCTTTGAGTAAAAGAATTCGACTGAATTTCAAATAATTCCTTTTGCAGGCTTTATTCTGCCATGGTAGCATCAATCTAAACGGCGATGAGAATAATGCAAACGGATGTTCAAAATATGAGAAATCAAGAAATCTTTTTTGAAAATCCTTTGACAACAATTCCAGGTGACTATGTCAGTACTTGACAAAGCTTAGTGCTGACAGTACTATTACTGTTTTTCAGCTCTTTGCATGTAGGAAAAGGAATTAAATTTTCATTTCAATCTTGTGACTTCCATAATCTCAACTTTGTAATGAAGCATTTGACGTCATTATACAACTGAGTGATGATCTTGTTTTTACCTTGTAATTCTAAATTAAGATCGTTCAATTGTTCTGTAATGTCCACAGCGAAAGTCAGATCCTGAAGCTAACTTTCATTTTTCATTTCATCGGTGTTTTGACTTTTCATCTCCAAAAATATGATTATTTCTTGTTTTAACAAATAAAATCTTTTTAACACTTTGTGTCATGGCAACCAGCGGAAATTTGTGTAGAATGGAACATCGGGGAACTGATTGTCCATATCCTCCAACAATTGGCTGAATTGAGGGTGGTTAGGAGAATAGTCTGTGATATAGTTCACTGACCAAACTAAGCACATGACCCAATTTTAAATATTTGAACACAAATTTTGTTGATGAATAATACAATGAAATGTGTAAATGGAAAATCCGAATATGAATTCTGCATCTTTGCTTGTAACTTGACAACAACATTATTATGCCTGCCAACCATATTTGCTGCACCGTCAGTAGACAAACATACAAGTTTGCTCTAATCAAAGTCATAATCATGCAGAACCTGTTCGACTTTCTCAAAGATGTCCTGGCTTGTTGTGTCATGCATAGGGATCAATTCGATTAGTTCTTCAATGTTGAATTCATTGTCACAGACCCTAATAAAGACTGCAAGCTGTGCTATTCCAGCGATATCGTGGGTCTCATCAATTGCAATAGAAAAATGTCTAAATATTAATGATTTGTTTTTCAACTGTTGCTTCAAATCACTTGACAACACAAAGTTTAGAGGACAGAAATCCACATGAATTAATCTTTTGCAATTTCAGATTACAGTCACTTGATATTTTCCAACTTATGAGACTGATTTTACATGAACCGTTCATTGTTCATAAGATAACACACAAGTAAGGTATTGGAACACGGTAATAGATTCTTCCATTTCATCAAAGGTTTTTCAACGGTCATCAAGATGCAAAATATCATTAACATTGAGAAATAAGTAGAGTTTCGGTTATTTTAAAAAAATTGCATTATAAAAAGTTAATTAAAAGTTTAATAAAAAAATGATAAATTAAATATTAAAAGTTAATACAATTTTTTAAAGTTTTTAAAATTGAATATCTATTAAGAACTAATTTTCATTAGAAATTAAAATTGTTTTAATAATGCAATTATAAAAGTTTCTTAATAAATCTAGTATTAATAAATACTTCGAAATACATATATTTATTTAACTAAGTTCAGATTTATTCAATATGAAATTAAGGCCGCCCAATGTATTAAATCTATTTAAATTATTTTCGTTTACTATAAATTCAGGAAGGCTTATCGAATTCTTTAATGAATAACAGTGAAATTATGGAAGATGAAGATGTAGAAAATATACACAAAATAAAGTCACATTTAATCATAAAAGCTTCTAAATCGTCCAAAATATTTAATAAAGAAAATTTTGCAAAAAATGTAAAGGAAATTGATGGGAAACTTCCAAATACTAATAAACGCAGAAAATCAACAAAGCCATTTTATAAAGATAACCCAGACACATCTACAAATGCTTCTTTAATTGATTTAAAGTTACCTGCGAAAAAAGCTAAGTCAAAAAACTCTCGTCCTTCTGCTGAAGAAACTGAGATATCTGTACAAATCGAAAAAAATGAACAGTCAAATGAATTTAAAGGCACTCAAGCAAATATTTCGGATAAATCATCTTTCAAAGAACAGTCTGGTTTGGTGATTTCTGATAATCAAGACATATTAATATCATCCTTCCCTGAAAATACCAATAATCAAACTTCTGGTGCTACACATGACATGTTTAAATTTCCCACTGTTTCCGAAAAAAATTCGTCGAATCAAACTGACGATAATAAGTTGAAGAGAAAACGATCAGTCAGATCCCCAATTTGTTGTTCTTCCCCAAAGTTAAATATGGTAAATTTGGAAAACCGTGTGTTCCATTCCAATAGCGACCTGTTTTCATCAAAAATTATCTCATCGTCAGAAGATTTTAAATATGCGCAGACAGTGTCATCAAATTTAAAGATGCAAATTTCGCCTATAAAAAGTTCAAAGTCAATCAATCAAACCATTCCCAAAAAGTCAGTTTTTTTCTCTTTTACAATCTTTTCAGAGGGATCATCAAAAGATGTGTCTACTGTAGAAATTTTTATTTATTATTTAAAATTTGTAATATTAGTTCGAAATTTAAATCAATAATTTGAATTAATAATCTAAAAATCAGTGAGTTAATTTCTGTCTATTATTAAATAATAATCGAGTTTACTTGACAATTAACTGTTCTTCTCTTCAGAGTCCTCAGAACTAAGTCTCGAAAAGTCAAAAGCCTTGGTTGTTCAGATCATAAGATAAAGTTAGGTGGAAATGATTTTGAGGTGACTTCCAACACCGTCACCCGGACAAAGTCTGGTCGGGAAAGCCGTCCGTTTTCTATGACTAGACAAGGCAAGTTTTTTTATGAATCTATTATGAAAATTTTCTGAATTATATTTTTTATCGTGGTCCTTGTTTAATTTTTTAGTCTGATCATCTGCTTGTTGGTGGTGTCGTGAGTGTACATCTTGGTGTCTATTTGTTTGTGTTGGAACATGGATCTGTGGAGTTTCCATGAGATTAAATCTATTATTCAGTTCGATCAGCCTAATAAAATTTTGAAACTAACACTTTTCTATATGCTATTGCTAGATTTTTGTGTGCTTGTTCTTTCTGATAAATTATTGTCAATATATTTTTGAATATAAATCAATGTTTTATTTAAAAACCGATTTTTTATTTTGAGTTAGAAGTAATTATTAACCAATAACGGAATTAAGAATACGAAACCAGACAGTTGAAAGAGAAGCTAAAGTTTGTGATCCAACCGTGGTTCAAACAGATATCAGTCAAAAAGAAAACAAGAGACCAATTAATGTCGTTTTTGGAACGACATTCAGTCCTTATTCTTTATTGTGTTTGTTTGGATAAATTTAAATTTAAATACTTTTGACAATAGCTAGAGTATAAGTGTTTAAGAGAAAATGAGTTTAAAAATTATAATGACAGACACGGTAAGTATATGGTCTAATCGAAGGTCGTACACGAGTCTGGAACTAAGAAACTCGGAGAAATAAATTATTGTGTGCAAACAGTAAAATGATAAATATTAATGAGCGAGCTGGAATTAATTCTTTTACGACTTATTAGAACCCAATCTTCATCATAATAATTTTTTATTAATCAGAGTAATATTTTATAAATATGTTGAAATGATTTTTGGAAATTCAATCTGGGATTGTTATTTAAATAAACTTTAATGTTCTGGGTTTTTTCTGATACTATATTTTTTTTATCGAAGCACAAAAACCAAGAGGATAAAAAATAATTTAGAGAAAGAAAATATGGAATTAGAACAAAATAAAATAGAAATGGGTTTTAAAATTTAAAAAACCTTCAACTTGTTTGTACTATGGTCATTAATCTGAAAAATAAAGAATTTATTCAATGTAAACGACGGGTTATAACTAAAAATTTGCACTAACTTAGATTCTAACATCAATCACAGAAACAATTTTAAAATGTTTTATCATATTTGCTAAAGAACAATATTTAACAAAATATAAAATGTTTATGGTTTTCAATGAAACGTCCATTATAAGCAACAGAACTTAGTTTTGTAATGATTCTACAACATGCACGTTGTCTAATTCTTTCAAACACTTCTCAAACGTGTTTTAAATTGTTTGATAGATTTGGCTTTCTAACCTTTTCTGTACACTTAACTACTCAGTTCAGCGGAGAAATCTTCAATTGGACGAGACTTGGAAGATTTGTTGGGTTCCGATCTTTTTAAACAAATGGGATATTTGTGACTTCAGAAAGTTGATTTTGGTCATTTTATAATGTGATAAGGCTTTGTCCGGCCAGAATACATAATCATTGTTGGCCTGATATTTTTGAATAAATGGAATTAAAATTTTAGCCAAATATTCCTTTTCATAAATTCAATTGTTGATCGTCAGACAATTTGGCCTAAAATATGGTTCAGTCACACCTTTGATTGAGACGACTATGTACATCATCGCCTTTGGTTCAAATTTCTTTTTAAACTTGAATTTAACTTCCGCTGCAGTAGTACTTAGATCCTTTGAGTAATAAGTGTCATTACCTTACTTAAAGGGAAATAACTTTCGTCATCCAAAATATAAATTTTTCTCGAGTAATTTTTGGTAATGCAACGACATCTTCTTTTTACTTGTAATATATCCGACTTGATCTTCTTCCTGGCTATCACACCAACCTTTTCAATACTTTCGAAATGATTGTTGTGTACAACCAGAAGTTCTTGCGGCTTCATTTTGACTTTTACTGTCGAACATGCGCTCCATGAATTTTAAATGCTTACTTGTCATAATAGTTGGTCTGCCAGATTCTTGTTTACGATTTACTTTCTGACCTTGAGAAAATTTAAGGTTGTGCGTTTTGGCAAAGATGTATCATTCAAAGAAAAAATAATACACGGTGAACTATTTGGCAACATAAATAATAATTTGCCAAAGGTTAAATAATAAACTTGGTTTGGACATTTTGCCGGTTTTGATTTTTAGACATTTAATAGATTTTGACTTGTGTGATTTTGTGAAATGATTTTTGAAGGGACCGATTTAGAATTATCAAGCTAAAAAGGCAATTGACATTGATTGATCGTCTGATTAGAATAGTATATAAGGAGATGGAATCCGTGGTGGGTTGCCATTACATTCTCTGAAAGAAAATTTCGTGACTACGAGGATATTTGTCAGAAGAAGGATACGAGACATTCGACGACGAAATATTCAAAACATTCATCAAAAGGTTTTTTTCGTCATTCTTTATGCCTTCTATGCGAAAAGAGCACACGACGGGTCCTATGCTGTTAGGGGGTTTCTGAGCGAACCGGATTGGGCTCAGCTAACCACCCTTTGAATCTGTCGTTACAAGTGGTGAGATTATCTTGATTTTGTTTTTTTTAATTTTTTTAAAATTAATCCTTACTGACATTTAATTGATATTGTTAAGATCCTAAGATGATGGATAAAAAGGATTTCAAAGGTCGGAGCGTAAATGTCTCTCAGGTCTTAACGG
>JBBMKC010222071.1:0-12146 GCA_037834085.1 Bipalium vagum
AAATAAATACTTGAAATAATGAAATTCGTAATAACCGGTATAGAATACTTATATTTTTCGTTTATGTGGCTCAAAAACATTCGTAATAAACGACTTTTCGGATTAACCGATATAAAACCACGTAATTTTTCACCTAGGGGCCATTGCCAAAATTATTTGTCGTAATAACCGATTTTTTATAATATACGGATTCGTAATAACCGATTTTTTATAATATACGGATTCGTAATAACCGGACTAAACTGTATTTTGGTTATCATAATACCAGTCATTTTTAAATAATTAATAATAAAAAAATGTATTTTTAAGGTATTATTATCAATTATTTCGTTTCTATATCTATTAAATAAACTTCTTCAGAGACTGTAGGTGAACACAAATTGAGTTTCGCTTTACCACTCAAACACATTCATCTTTTAAAAATTAAGACTGTCAAATTCATCATTGATTTATCAATATATTAAATCACAAACTTAGTTCGCAAAATATTAAAAATAACTTGAATATAACCTCCCCGATAAAATTTTCATTAAATGAAAATCATGAATATTTTAATTAATCGTCTCAATTATTCATTGAAATGTGTTGCGATCAGTGATGATTATGCGATAAATGGTAAATAAATCTATCGATTGTTGGTATTAAGTCTTTAATTTAAGACAACTCACGAAAGGTTGAAAGTGGAGATGATGTGGAGGGGGAGAGAGAAGTTTAGGGATTTCGAAAAAGAAAGTCATTTGATAAATATATATTTAGTCGAGCTCAAGTACAAAGGAGTCTAAAGCGAAAACCACCATATATAGTGTGATATTGATTTCAACCGCTCGAATAGATCTCCTTTTCCTTCGATTCTCGATAGTTTTCAATAGTCGATCGAATTTTTGATTTTTGACTGTCGGGAATTGGGGCAGTTTGCAGAAACAGCTGTGAAATAAAAAAATCAATGGTGAAAACATTAAAAATAAATAATAATAATTTTTAATAATATTAATAATTAATTTACTTCGATTTCCTCAAAAATGTTTCTTTTATCGTCCAACCTATTGATCTTCGACACGGATTGAGCAAAATTCGATTCCGGGTGCATCAGACAATACAGACTTAATAAATCGATAGCTGCACTGAATCGTTCCATCGCCAAAAAATCGAGAAGCACATTTCCACAATTCTTTTGCAGTACCAAATAGAAAACGAGGCCACCAAAATGTCGCGTTGACGATAACTGACGAATCCCGTTGAGTTTCTCGTGGTGCCAGTTGATGTGCTCGTAGACCTGGTGACAGGTGGAAATGTAGCGAGAGTCATCCGGCTCGAATTGGATACAGTTCAAATCGAGCACGTATATATACTTAGACTCGTTCAGCATTACCTTCATTTTGCAAATTAATCATTAAAGAAATCTCAATGATTTATTCATATGCAAATATATATATGAAAATCGATTTGTTAGATTGAGAAAAAATGATCGATTTTGGTCGGTGGAAACTTCATTGTCACACTTTTATGTGAATACCTATGTCAAAAGAATTCCGTGGGTTGGTACTCTCAAAGATAGTTGTATTATTCTACCGTTGGTCTTTATTGATTTTAAGGAAGACGTACCGTAGATACGCAAGTATAACGCCACTTGCCTATAACACGAGACATACAAAATTGGGTGAAAAAGTATTTAAAAATACAAAACGCGAGTATAACGCGGAGTAGAAGTTGGCCAAATGCTATATATTGTGAACCGGTAAAATATATTTTTTTTCAAAACACCATTAACTTTACATTGAAATCTCTTAACCATATCGTATCGTATTATTGATTTACAAAGTGCGGTGAAACGGTCTACCGGTATAACAGGAAAGCAGTTTATATCGGCCATTTGTTTATGGTGGTTTCGAAACATGAGACCTTCAGAATCCATTCTTATTAACATGTGAATATTTCGTCTTTTGAGCCAACAAACGATCGATTTCGATCTCTAGCTATCGTAACAAGTTTCTAAAATTCCAACATGTGAAATCAGTGTCCAATAAATTAATTTATTGTTGTGTCTCGAGAATACCGCGACTCCCCAAATTTCATTCCAATTGCAGCTAAAATATCTCGCGGTATACTCACGTATGTAAGGTATTATTAATTAATTATTATTAATTTAAATTGATAAAGAAGTTTGAAATCGCTTAATTGTTTGATTTATCTAAACAAAATAAAGACTTGTTGAAAAATATTAATTTGAATTTCGATATAAAAAATCTGCAATTTTGTACTGGACAAAAAATTAAATAAGATAAAATAATAATAATAATAATAATAATAATATAAAAATATTATGGATATTTGTGCAGAAAAACAGAAGATGTAAAAGGTAATTTCAGGGAATACTGCAGTGTCTTCTGTCATTGGGAGGGGGAAATAATGATGAGCAAAGCGCCTTCTGACAGCGATTCATTCATTCTCCCAGGGAATGGGGACTTTTTAGGGCATCCCAGCTTATTTCATTAAGCAACGTCCTGATACTCCCAAAAATCGACAGTTTCTTTATTTAGAATATGCAATTTATTATTATTTCTTCGTAAGACGCGTTACATTGCTCGGCAAATTAATTGAATAACTCCGGGACCCTCTGGGGACCCGAAAAACATCGCTCACCTTGCTCAGTCCCATCACAAAGTGGTACGAGGTGCCTTCTCGCCGAGGCGAATTATCAGCACGACTGAGGCCGGAGATAATTACGAGCTCGGGCTGCCAGAGCAGGCTGCTTTGCCCTGGTGCCCGGGACAGGGCGAGGGGTAGGGGTTTGGGTTGGACGGAGGGGCGCTCTCGCGCTGATGAGAGGTGCGGTAATCTGAGGGGTTTATCACTGTCTGTAATAACGTACTTTGTCATAATTAATTATTATCAGTTCAGTCTTCGGAGCGTCGAGAAGAGCAGCTCAAACTTCCTGATACTTGCTTTGGCTGCATGGCACGTATTAATAATATTATCATTATATTATTTTCTCATTAAGCGTGTTGGACCGCTTTGGAAAAGGATAAAGTAATATTATTATCTTTTTATTACCACATTAGAAATAATCAGAATAATAATAATAATAATAATAATAATATTATTATTATTATTATTATTATTATAGATGTCTCTAAATTAACAGGTTTCACTGCATATTAAATTATAAATTTCCCCTCATATCAAATTGCTTAAAAGTCAGGTGAAACGAATGAAAAGTTTTAATATCAATTAAATATTTGTTATGTTTTAAGACATTATTATTGTGGAAAATTCATCTTATCAGTTAAATAAGCTTTTGGTGTAAAGGTAATTATCATAAAATAAACAGTAATGACAATTAAACCAGATTTGTCGTATATAGATAGATAAATTGGGGCGTAAAAGATCAAGATTGTGGTGACATCTTTTTTATCTAGAGAAGATTAGAGTTTCGGAGTTAGTTGATGAAAAATCTCTGTTACATTTCCTTTCTATAAAAAACCTGCAACATAAATCATGAAGGACTATTTTGATTAATATAACATAAGCTGTTAAAATATTTATTACCAAAATGGTATCCATGAATTCATACTCTGCGCAACAAAGAATTTTCATCGTATAAATCAATTATGAAAATAAAAGATCTGTGACAACAACGCTTCACAAAATTCATTTAAAAATTGGTGTGCATCATCGTCTAAATCAATCTAAAATCCGTAGATCAATAAAGAAATTTGAAGAAACAAGTTGTATAATTGATAAATCAAAAGAGATAGCAAAAGTGGTACGCTAAACAGAAAACCTTTCTCCTGTAAACAAAAGCGTACGAAATTCTCCGACAACATCAATTGCACGTCGTTCTGTTGGACTTGGAATATCATATGATTCTGCATGGAGAATTTTGAGAAATGATTATGGAACAATAAACAAAAGATTCTTTATTTTTGAGAAAATTTTTTTCAGTGATGAAGCTCATTTCACCATTGGTGGTTTCATTAATAAATAAAATTGTTGAATATGGAATGATATGAATTCTCAATTTATTCAACAAAAATTTTTACTCCCGCCAAAAGTAACTGTTTAGTGTGCTTTTCGGGAAAGAGAAATCATTGGATCACATTTCTTTGAGGATGAAGCTAAAAATGTAATTACCATTAATGCGAACATAGTTTTAGCCACCACTGAATGATATGGATGTGGATAATGTGTATTTCCAGAAAGACTGTGCAACCTGCCGCACAACTCGAGAGAACATTAAACTTTTAAAATCAAAATTTTGTGATCGTGTAATTTTCCGAAATGCAGACATCAGCTGGCCTCGGAAATCTTGTGACTTAACTCCCTTGGATTCTTTTTGTGTTGTTTCCTGAAATGTAAGGTTGACACAAACATTTCAGAAACAATAAATGAGCTACAGGACAATATTCTCAAAGCAGCTCATAAACTAACTATAGAAACATGTTGGAATGCACTTAAAATTTTGATTTTCGAGTTGAAATCAGCAGACAAAGTCGTGATGGACATTTGAATGATATTTTGCTTCATATATAATTGTATTTGTTCACATTTCCTATAAAATATCAATAATATAACTTCAAAATTTCAAAATTATTTCTGTTTTATTCAGCAGGTACAAACAAGCGTCACTGTTGGATGACTCTTTATTTTTAATGCTGAAATTTAATAATTAAAACGAAAAGTCCAAAGAATGATAATTAATAATAATAATTATTATAATAAATAATAATTATAATAAAAAATAATGATAATAATAATAATAATATAATCATATTGTTTTGTCGACGAATATGAATCCAAAACAGGAAAATAAACTTTAAAGTTCAATATAAATAAATTATTACAAATAAACAATATGGATCCAGGAACAATCAAATGCAGGCGAAAAATAAAATAAGATAATAAAACATCATCAGGTTATGAGGTCTCTTGTTCACCAATAAAAACTCGTTTGCCTTTGAGCTTTTGATTCCACTGATGCTCAAATCTTTACCAACATACTGCAACAACCCAAGGAATACAAACTCAGTTCAAATATCACTACTTGTCCATAGACAATGGTAACCAGGGAGCGACCTTCACTTACAATTTCTAATGAAGTCGGGAAAGGCAGCGCAAGTGAAAAGAATCTATATATATATATATATATATATATAGAACCCCGATAATCATTTGGAGGTAAAATAAAAACGCCTTCAATACATTTTCACCAGTGACTTTCATATTGAACAAATTAGGAAATGTGGAGACAAGCGATAGGCATCTCGTGCGTGTAAAGATTGATATCACTTGGTCGACATTCGTGGACTGTTGTGACACTTGACAGATTACAATTGACAATTGAGTTTTGTAAGAGATCAGGGAGACAGGTGATTTAAGAATTCCTGGTTGCAACTACCAACTAATAGAGAAAAAGAACGCCAGAGCATCCGATTTCAGAGGTTATCATTTTAAATTTGTATACTAAAATAAAACAGGACTAGTCCCTACTTTTAGTAATTTTAATGATCATTGATCACCAATTCGCCACAACCAACAAACCGTACAAAAACAGTTGCGATGAATGAGAAATCCAGAAGCAATACTTACACAAACTGTTGAGTTTTTCAACCACCCTCAAAGGCTTAATTTGTATATTTAATCAGATTGAGCGAAATCCCTTCGTTCAGAAACTTTTAAGAAAGCTAACAATATTTGAAGGAATGTTCAAAAATGACTTGACAATAATTTGAATATTATTAAAATTCACTTGTCTCACCAATTTCCGGCATTCAAATGGAAAGTAAGTGGACGATGGCGAAAATATTATCGTCGTAAAATGTTTATTTGTTAGAAATCGTTTCATTTTTTACGAAAAAGTATTGTTTGATATGGAAATGGTCCGAGGAAATCGAAATGAAATGATCGAGGCCAAGGATGATCGTGAACAGACATTGATCACAGCAACATTTCAAAATTATGATGTCAGGATCATCACTATTTCATCATGCTATCTTACTTGTCATGGTCCAATCAAATGATAAAAAACCATGACACCACGCCACTGACAATGTAGGTCACTGACACAATTAATTTGATTGGCTGACAGATATGAGTGAATTTTCAATGTATCTTTTCAATTACTTTTTCATAAATTTTTTAATTGATCTAACAAATTCAATATGACTATTTTTGATTCGAAAGTATACGAAATCAATTCCTCAATCAAGTCCACATTTCACAGTTTGTATGAAGTGACGAATTGGAACTATAAAAAGTCTGATGAATACAAAAACGGTTTTGGAATGTCCAGAATCAAAGGAAAAAAGAAAGTCACGTTTGCTGATGATAATGGTCAGGATTTGACAGAAGTATTTGTTATTGACAACTCAAAATTTCCAGAAATCAAACACTGTTAGTTTTTAAATATTTTAATTATAATTTTGTGAAACTACATTAAGATATTATAAATATTGATTTTTTATAAATCTATATTATTGAATTGGATGTGAATGTTTTTCTTTTTGTTTCTATAGAGACGTCCTAATATTTCAAACAAAAGTAAACATTTAAAAATTATTAATTACTTTTATTTTATTATTATTAACTGATCTTAGGTAATAATTTTGAGTTTCGTTCTTTTAAAATCTTATAATATATTATTATTTAAATTTATTTTATTATATTTAGAAAAATCACAATTTTCTATTTCCCCATATTTTTTTAAACGTATTTTAAATTAATTCTGTAAAAATAATTTTACTATTGATACATTAATTAAAAGAAGGTTGTTTAAAATAAAACGAAATCAGAAATTAAATAATTTTAACATAAGGAATGATTAAAAAATAAATATCATTAAATATAGAAAATATTACCAAAAAATGCTTATTTACAACGCGTTATTAAAACTATACAAATAACAATGGGTTTGTTTAAATACTTTGAACTTCTTTATTACAAAAAGGTTTTGTTTTAACTTAAGGAAAACAGTAAAAAGAATTAGAACAAAAAAATCAAAGGAAAAAGTTTTATCGTATTTTATAAAAATTGAAAAAACGTTAAATAAAAAAATCTATTCTTTAAACGTCTTCACATGTCACATCAATAATCTTTTGCCATTTTCCAATTACAGTGAACATTCCATCACTGGAAATTTTGCGAAAATGTTGTACAAGACATTCTCTACATTTCTACAAAGAACTGAACTTTACAACATTGGGAGTTCTGAAGAGATTTATATTAATGATAATTAGGAGAATGCAAGATCTGTGTTGAACATTAGATAACAATTACGTCCCGGTCAAACACGTTCAATCTTTGCTGGAGTCCATTGATGTTCTCAACCTGAATTTGTCCTACTAGAACGCAATTTATACACATTTCTCTAGCTTTATACATCATTTTGTTTTCGTTACATTTACCATGGCACGTTCGTCCTTCGAATCCTATGGTATATACCGAACATATCTGATGCTTGTGATGGAATGTTTTTATTTCAAAACCAATTTTATTTATTAGACATTGATAAACATTGAAAATTTACCTTTTACATTAATAAAAAATTGACCAGTTATTTACGCATCCAAATTGTGAATAATTTGTACCAGGTATTCTGACAACCTTAATAAATTATCTGAAATGGAAAGTGTGTGAATATTAAAAAATCAAAAGTATTAAACAATAAATCTATATTGCACGGAAAGCTGGACACATTTGCAGTCAAGCAACTGAGAGGTCTAAATCAAAATATAAATTAAGCACCACAATCTTAATAAATGGACGTTTTAATGAAGAATGAATCGAGGTGTTCATTTTCGTTACCATTCAATCATTTATTGTTCGATAAAAACTTAATTTTCATTCATTTTATTTAATATATAATTTTAAATGTAACCTGAGAATTTTTAATATTCAACTTCTGATTATTGTCACTGCAATTTTAAGAAGAATCCCTCAAAGTCTAAAAGACTTGGCTATACATTTGTCTAATTACTTTTTGAATGAAATTATTAACCAGAAAAAATATAATTTTACTCAAAATTCCTTTAACGGTTTTTCGACATAGAAAATGGTTATGGAGATTTTTTAGTCTTAAAGCAATTTTTTGAATGAGTTGAAACTCGTAAATATTAAGTTTTTTTAAGTAAGAAAAATGTTGAAATTGAAGTTTTGATTTAAAATTTCTGATAGAATTATTACGAAAGATTTTTAAATTAGTAATGATAGTTTTATATGGACATAGATGATTTATATGTTCGGCTTAAATACATGAGATTCACTATAAATATGCATTTTTCAAATAACCGACTATAAAAATAATATTTATAAAATAGATGGTTTACTTAAATCCTAAATTGTAATAATATGTTACATACATTGTTATCAAATGGTCAAAATATTGGATAATGGACTTGTATCAATAATCTTTAATAATTTTTTTATTATAATAATTAAATAATAAATAATCATTATTTTTATTGATTTCCACAGTAGGGTTATTTTTTGAAAAGAAAAATTAATCTTATTTTTGTTCTTTTTTAGACTAAGATTTTCGAAATAAAAAAAATAAAAGTTCTGAATAAATAAGAGTTACTACTCTAAATGTAAAACCTTTTTATAAGAAAATTTCTTTTCCATATATAATATCACACTTTTTCCACCGCAATCTTTCTAATTCATTTTAAGTTATAATAATATTTTAATCAAATATAAAACTGATAAGCTCTGGTGAAACAAAACAGTAAATTATCCAAGAAAACACCAATGAACCAACCAGTCTTGAATGTTTAAAAAGTAATTTGGATTTATATGTTTCTACAGAGACCATTAGATGTCTTTTAAAAAACTAAAAGTTAAACCTCAAAGGAAGCTTCAACTCAAAAAAACAGCAACCACTTTAGGCTGAAGAAAATGAACTGGGACGATCAATTGAAAAGTTTTATATGGAGTAAAGGGAAGAAATTTAATACCATGGCCCAGATGACTTTGCATGATTTTAGAAAATAGTTGTTCTAATTACGCAGCCATGTCGGAGGTGTCTCTTTAATGATCTGTGCATGTTTTAATTTCATTGGAAAGAAAACTCTAACATTTGGCCCTGGAAAGTAAAACCAATGGAAGTATCAGAGACTGATAATTTCCTTCGTTTCCTGAATGAATATGATGATGATAATTCCATTTCCAGTAAGATAATTGCCGATATCACTGGCTTAAAAAAAAGAAACATTTAATGTATATCCTGGTTATCATATTCATCAGACATTAATTCGAAAGAAGATTTATGGGGAATGGTTGTCTGTGAAGCTTATGAAGGTGGAAGATAAATCCAGTCCATTAAAGAGCTGAAATAAGCTACCTTCATTTTTGGAAGAACATGAAAAAGAAAACATTGAAAAATTTGGTGAATTCTATGCCACCAAATTTTCGGAAGTTGTTAACAATTACGGGTGTACCATTAAGTATCAGTAAATCTCTTTTATTAAATTTTTTTCCTCTTGGTATTTAAAATCTATTTTGTCGAAGTCTGTCAATAAATATTGTTCCTTTACTTTATTTCTGTTTTTACTTTTTCTCTAAATAAATTTTAAGTATAAATTCACAATATTATGTCCTTATGTGCTCTAAATTTATAACTTTTCAGTTTTTTAGAAAATTTCATTATATTTATATATTTGAAGGATATATTGTCGTATTTGTAGGTGCGGCAATAAATTTGTGTCGCACTGTATATTTAAAATTAAAAGAGTGCTTGAATGAATGCTGAGAAAATTCATAACAAAAATTTAATGGGAAATCAAGTTAAAAAAATTACTTAATGATTTTCGTGATTGGCCAACAAGATTTCAATTAACTAAAACAAAAAGACAAAAAATGATTTATTTTAAAATCAAAGATATGATTGTCATTGACATGCCGAAGTTTTAGATGTTTGTCTCGGTTCTGGGTACGATTTCTGAAATATTATGAATTTTGATAATCGGCCTGATCACACATTTTCCCATAATTGTATTATTTTCTGCTTTTTAAATCCTAATATCCCAGTGGTTTGTAGTTTGAAAGGATTCACAACTCTACGGCTTCGATTATAAATGCTCATACCACCATGTTTTTCCGAGTTTTGCTTTGGATTCGTCGACTAAAATCTGATAGTATTGTTAGCTTGATTCGTCATTACCGCTGACAAAGACCTCTGATTCAAGGAGTACTTTGATGACAATAATTAAATATCTTTTTATCCTCTTGTTGGTCAACTGTATTTCAGGAATTGAGTCTTAACCTAAGAATATAATTTGCTCTTTTCCCATTCTCTTTAAGTGTCAATAGCAAACTAACCAAGATATCTCGCACATCAGCGTCCCTTTTTCTTATCATAGGCATTATGTAGTTTCAACCACAAATGACCTGTGAAACAGTTTCTTCTTTCACATAACAATTTCTACACTTTTCGGATTTTTTTCAATATGACTGGATTTTCAACGAAACCAATTTTAACTTGGATTGAAAATATAAAAAATAATTCGAAATTATAATTATACCCGGAGGAACCTTTATTTGCTACAAGATCTGTTATATTCAAACATTTTATTAGACGAACTTTGGGATTATGTTTTATAAGCAGCAAGTATTAAAAATTTAGTCATTAGAAGTGGAACTTAATTTCACTTAAAAAAATAAATTTAAATAGAAAATGACAGAAATTATCAAAATACTTCTTCCCTTTTTAATGTCCACATGCGAAGTGACATTAATATTACGAAATTATATTAAACGTTTGAGGAATTAAAAAAGATCTTGAAGAAACTGTTTTAAGGCTTCTTTTAACAGTGTCACAGGATTATATGAAGAAAATGAGACAACTTGCGTAAGTCAGTCTAAGTTAGCTCATCAAAGAGAAGACCACAAAATCATTTTTAAAAATAAATAAATATAAAGGAATGATCTCGATGATTTTACTGATAGTATTCCAAAATTCCAAATATCAAAATATTCTTAATTTTGTTATGTAATCAATTTAAAAATGATCGAGAATTCCAGTGGATGAGTGCAGATTATGTTTTATTGATTTTATTTTAATAATTTATTATTTATAGATTTTTGAAATGAGGAAATTTACGTTTTTAACTTTAAAATTTTCAAATGTTTTATGCATAATGTAATTAGGCAATTCTCATTAATAAGCAATTAAAACGAAACCTAATTTTAATATTCTTTTTTAAAATAATTAAGAAACAGACAATGGATAATTCTTAAAGAATTTACTGAGATTTAACAATAATAATAATTTAATAATTGATTATCAAAGGTCTTTAAACATCATGGTTGATGGTCAAGGAAATAAAGCTAATTATACCTATCAATTTTGTGAGCTCATAATATACCTGACTTACAAACACGACATTACAAACAAATACTTTTATTCTTTATCAATGGCAGAACGTAAATTTTTCAAACAATCAATCTTAAAAATGAGCTAACCCTTTAGGTTCTTTCTGTATTTGTTTATTAACTAAACCAATTATCAATAAATAAATTTTAAAAATAAATAATTAAATAAATTAAATATTTCTACTATTAATATAATTTATATATAATATATACTTTTCTTATTTCTCAAAATATGAAATAATTGTTTTTTCAATGATATCTGATACTGCTTCAGTCCTGAGAAACGTGCTTTATTTCTAAAAACTTTAAAATATAACTAAAATTATTTTAAAAAGTATATATACAACTTACCTTTTAAGTGATGTATTGTTAAGCTGTACACTTGAGATTTTTCAAAGCTAATCAATATTATATCTTTATATTACAATGTTCTTTGACAAAATTTTCTTGGAAAGTAGCCCTTGGGTAATGCTTTGTGAAAAATATTTAAATTGAATTTAAAACAGTAATTTTTGGCTTTGAAAATTTAACCGAAACCTTCGCGTTCAAAATTGTTTTAGTTCAGTCCTCTGGTCTTTTCACTTAAGTTAATTTTATTAAGTAAATCATAGGTCTAAATTATTTTTTATTTTTAAGGTTTTAAAATGTCTGATAATATTATTATTATATTTTGTCACTGGTTACTTACGAGTATTTCACTTTTCTTGCAAATTAATAATAATAATAATAATAATTATTATTATTATTATTATTATTATTATTATTATTATTATCAGTAGTAG
>JBBMKC010222082.1:0-12145 GCA_037834085.1 Bipalium vagum
CAAATATATTTTTGAAACATTATTCGTTATCTTAGTTATTTCAGTGTTCTCTTATTATATACACTTCCTTCAAACGGTAGTTGGTGAGCCCTAAGTTTATTTGTAATTCTAAAGTAATAAATAAATCTTTGTCGGTGTTAGAACCCAACATTTTTAAGAAGTAATTTACTAAAAATTATAGATATGATAGTTAAAAGAATATTAATAAATAGAAGAATTATAAATTAAATACTTTAAAGGCCAATATCGAAGTAAATTAATAAAATATAATAATATAATTTAATAAGATAAATATTACTACAGATAAAAATTCTTTAAATATAAAGCGACAAAATGATTTTTTAATGATATAATATTTGTTTCAAATAATAAATTAGATAAATTTAAAAAATTTTCTATGCTGAATATTTTACTATTAATAATGAATCAAATTTAGGAATGGCCGAAGAAAGTATGATGTTCAATTTCAAAGATATTTGGTAATATGGGTTATTGCTTCAAAAAGAATATTTCTGCAATAGACACCACCAACTAAATTAATAGTATTTTGGAAACAAATTCTGTTAAATATTCATCTGTTAAGAATTAGTTTCGCCAATTTCGGATGGCTAAGACTGTGGTCGCGGAACAAAAGTAATTAAAGATAAAAATTTTATTGCAGTTCGAAATTTAGTCAAAGAAGACCCACGGATAAATTTGAATCAGATGGCAGAAATACTGAAAATTTTGAGAGAAAGAATTCAAAATACTCTCAATAATAATCTGGGCGTTAGACACCTTTGTGTTCATACTCTCACAGATACGGTTGAAAATGTGCAGATAACCTGAAAAGGTTTCAATTGAGGGTCCGAACATTTTTTCAATCGATTGGTGATGAAACCTGGGTATATTTTCACGAGAATCCTTCATCACCCAATTACATGAATAGTCAAGTTAGAAAAGGGAGAAAAAATCACGGGAGATTGGTATACGAAAATATGTTTGTCTCAAGTCATCGCGGACATCTCCGGCAGATTACCAAAATCTAGTGTAAAGGGGATAATTTTAGACCATGATAATGTTCGACCACATAAGGCTACACTTACGACCGAATACTTGAGTGGTATTGGTATTAAGTTGCTTCTAAAGCCATCTTACAATCCAGACGACCAAGCTCCCTGTGATCTTTGGATATTCAAAAATCTGGGAAAGAAATTGAGACAGAAGAGTTGGATAATGCTGTTCATACCTTTTTTGATACAATTCCTTATCAGTACTGACAAAATTTACTGTAAATTGAAGGACAGGATCGATCGCTGTATTCAGACTTAGGGTTATTACTGTAAAAATTTCAATAAAGTTGTTATTTTCATTTTGATGCTAAAGACTTTTCATTTTGACTAATATACAGTCAACATTTTAAAGTTTTTGACACACACATAAACGGAAAAGGCTAAAATCAACTAGCTAGAATCAACTGACATTTATTGTATTGTAATCAGTTATTTTATTATAACTAGTCCTCAAAGTCCATATTTTTCAATTTATAGTTTCCGCCGGATAAATAACGTTTAATATTGTCGCTTTAAACTACTTGTCAAGCCACTCAACACTTGCAATTTCATTTCCTTTGGAAAATAAAATCTTATCAGAATAAAACACGCCATGGTAATAAATTCCGGAAGGGTTAAATCAATTAATAGAAATTGAAAGCGATTTGTGTTCATAAATGATTCATTTTTTTGAACAGGCATGAAATGTTTCGTCTTTGAAATCTAAGGACACTTTGATATATCTTCTAATAGTAGTTAGTTTTCTTAAAATTTTCTAAAAATTCATGACTTACTTTTGGATGTTTATTTACATAATCAATTATATCTTTTTGTCCTTTATTGAAAGCTATTTGCTAGATTTTTGAACCTTGTTCATATAATTTATGAAAGATTTAGTGATTATTTAAAATTATGAATATATGTGCGTTATAGAATTTTCGTTAACATCAAAAAAATTCTTTAATTTTAAAAACCATATTATGAAATAAATAAATCATAGCACTCTTTGGAAATTGTAAACTAAAGAAATTGCCAATTCTGTGAGGCAACCTTTAGAAATCGCAGACTCTGAAGAGATTTCAATACAAGGCTGTTATATAACCCGGAAAATGGCAAACTCCAGAAATGACAAAGTTTAGATGGTTTACTGTTCTAGTGATTTGAATATTTTTTCAAATGCTCTAGAATTGAATGATTATAATTTTGATTGATGTTAATTACAATTTCTTTTTTGTACCATTCACTCTTAGTAAGAAAGAGAATTGAATTATTTAGAGCGAGTGTATTTTTCCTTTTATTTCTTTATTATTAACTGGGCTCTTAAAAAACTGTTAAAATTAAAATATTTCTTAAAATAAATTTTTATTTTTATTTTATTTTGACTTTGTATTCAGAATGGTTAGTGGTGTGACATACTTCTTTAATTTAACAAGAACTTAATTTTGTTCTAATAAGTACTAAATTTGCCATAATAAATAACTTAACAATATTTATATTGTAAATTTTTACATCATTCAAGAACCCAGAATGTTCTGGAACGCGTGTTCGAGAATATGCTCTCCCACACACCAGTGTTTGAGAAGATCTGCTACTTCAAGTATACGTTTCAGAATATTTCAGAATTAATGAAGTTCGCGAATTACTAATATTAAATTAACAAATTCTTCCCAATCCTTCAAAATTAACCTTTTCCATTTAATTTGTTGGGCTTTTACCATTCATAATTTTAATAATAATAATAATAATTATTATTATTATTATTACTTTATTTGATTACTTATTTATTATTATGTCGGAAAGTAGATTAGCGGAGTGACCTTAATGATACGATTCTGCTGTTTTTAACTTTTTTTACGTGATATTAGAGAACCAAATTGACGTTTATTAGGAAATTTCATTGTTGGAGAACAATAGTGTGACTTATTTGTTCATAGGATTGAAGTGATAGTACAGGTTGTTTAATATAAAATATTAATAGATTTCAATATATTTGTCGGAAAGATTTTTTGTGTATTGATAAGAGATTTTTACAAGAGTTTAATTATTTGCTAAAGGATTTTTAAAACTAAATTGTCTTTTTAATGAAGCACCTGAGTCAAATGAAAAAATGGAAACATTAATTTTTGTTACTATTACTAAATTCTTAACCAAGTTTTCTAGAAAAACCCATGATTCATATAAAAATCTTTCAAAAGTGAGGGTAAAGAATTGAGATTCACAGAAAGCGATAAGGAAATTTTCGTAATTTGTAGTAAAGTCACTAATATGGCAAAACAAAATTGATTAAATTATTCCTCTGTAAATTTCGACAACAGTACATGAATTCAAAAATATTGTGAAATTGTTTTAGTAACTAGCTCGTTTTAAGGATAGTATATGGATTTAAGAATATTGTGGATTTCAGAAGTGAAAAAACTTTTGTCAATAAACCTACGTGAATATTAGTTGATAATACTTGCTAAAATATTGTAAGTTTTTCTGTAATTTCATTAGATTATCTGCCATTATTAACTTTTTTATTTATTAAAAAATTCTAGAAAATAAATTACAATTTAAAAATAATAAATGATATTCTTCTCGTAAACTTCGTAATTTATAAGGGTAGCTTAATTTAATAAATGAATACGAAGAAGTCCTTATTCAGCGGTTCGAGAAATAAATAATCTTCAACTTCTCTCACTTGTCTTGAATATAATTAAAGTTCTCAATACATTAAGGTGGAGAACTATTTTCTTACTTAATCATTATCTTAGGCATATTTAAGAAACTTAGGCTTCAAAATAAATAAATAAAGCGTAATAAGAACTTGAAAGCTAAAATCAATAGTTTTAATAATTACTTTATTACTTTATTTGAAACAAATTCTACTAATCAGCACTTTGCTCTGATTGTAGAATTCGATTGCATTTTAAAAGTTCCATTTTCATGCTTCCTTCTTTCTTGGTAACATCAAATTTAATGCAAACTAATATTCAAAAGTCGAGAAATCAAAAAATCTCTCTTATATTTCCTTTGACATTTCCAGGAAACCTAAGTACAGACTCGGTGTTAGTATTCTTCAATTCTTTACCGATAGGAAAATGGATTAAATTTTTACTTCATAATTTCAAATTAAGATCATTTAATTGTACAGTAAAATCCACAGTAAACTATCTTTTATTTCATCTGTGTTTTGACTTTTCATCTCCAAAAGCATAATTATTTCTAGTTTCAAAAAATAGAATATTTTAACCCAAGATGGATCATATTTCATATTTTCCAAAAGATTAATTACAATCACAACCAATCAAGTAATCAATGATTTATTTATGCAAAAAATCCAATAAGAGCTCTGACTATTTGTTTTTAGTCTTCATACTTTTTTATGTATTTTTTGTGTATATTTTTATGGTATTGTATAAATGATTTTTCTGAAAGAGCGATTCCTGAGAACCACATACATACTCAAATATCCACCGATTATTCCGAGAAACAATAAGGTTCTTTCTTTTTCAATACTGATGTAATATAAAATATTGATATGATATAATTTGGACGTAGGACAAGGTTTATTATCTATATAATCGAATATATAGATAATAAACCTTGTCCTATATAATCGAATAGGTAATGTATGAGGTGAGTTGGGAATCACACTTTATGGAATCACATAAGAAAAGTTATGTTGTTCTTTTTTGGTTTTCTTTAGTTCTAGAAATTTGTTTGGTCTGGTAAGTCAGGTAAGTATCTCTTGAGGGCGAAGATCTACGCAGCCGAAGAATGGTGAGGGAAAAAATTGGGTAAATTTTATTATTGTTTAAGCGCAATTCCCACGCCGATGAATGGTGAAGAAAACCAATACCAAGTATGAAGCCGATGAGTGGGGAATACCCAGACCAATGCTAAACAGAAACAAACCAATAAAAAACCAAAAGAAACAACAACAATAACGGCAGAAAAGAAGAAAAATAAATGAAATTTCACAAATAAAAGTCAAAAATCAAGATGGCAGAAAAGCGTTTTATAAAACAAATGTTGGTTTTATTTATAATATTAAAAAATTTGAATCAAATGCATTCTACACTTCATTTTCCATTTAAAGATCAGATTTTTTTCTCTATTTAAACAATAAAAGTTATAATAATATTGTACCATTGTCGATTGATTAAAGAATTTTAACATAAACTTAAAATTTAAGGTGTACTGGGTTGTATACTCATGTTATCATTAGAATTATGATGAAACGAGATTAAAATTGAGATTAAAAAATAATAATTTAACATCAGAATGAATACATTGATATTAAGCATAAACAACAATTTGAAAAACGTTGACCAAAAAAATGTAAAACTGATTTTTCTTGTTTTATCAGGTAACAACAGCTTAAGACACGATGAATTATTACGATAGTCAGTATTTAACCATTCGAATGCATGAAAGAGTAAACAGAAGACAAATAAGCTCTGGAAAACTCAGACAATCAGAGAAAGATAATATCTAGTTTTTCCTAAATTCTTATAATACAATTTGTTATTCTCTTCAGAATCAATCTGGGACCCAATTTATAACATAGAAATTGAATAAGCATCTGCCAGAGAATGTTCCATTGATCTGAATAAATGAAAATCAGTAAAGAGTATCTTATCAGAACAGCACTGTTTTAGAAGATTTTTCCATTGCATCTCAAACATATAATTTTAATAAATTGTTATAAGATGTGAATTTTTTTATTTTAAATTTGTATAACGCAAAATCTAATTTAATTATTTCATCCATAAATAATTCTTTGAATAATTCAATTAATAATTAAATCAATGTGTTATAAAAAATTATCATTTGAAAATCTCATGGTGTGATAGTTTAATTTGTTTATAAAAACGATTTTCTATCAAAATAAAAATTACAGATATTAAACCTCTTGATGTTAATATGGCGATCACACTGTCACTCGAACTCGGAAAGAAACTTCTTGACTTTACAACTTTGAGTTTTTATCAATTCAACAGTTTCTTTATAGTGATAATTATTATTTTATTATTATTAAAAAATTTTACGCAAATGAAAATTTAAATGACATTTAAGTAACAAAGATGGTTTCTCCTCATCAATATTTAAAGAAGTCCAAAATTGTTTTCCTCAATTTCCAACACAAATTCTGATAATAAAATTAATTGTTCACTATTTAGTGTATCAAATCTAGACCTGACTCCAACTCTTAGGTAGTGCAAATAATAACAATCAGTAAAGCAGCAATTGTATTTGTATCACACAATCACAAAAATACAGAAAGATAATCAAAAGTCTGGGATCACAACTAATGTCTGAAATGTTTCACAAACCTTTCACTATTTTATCAAAACACAATACAATCCCATAACAATAATTATAAAGAATGAAGTAAATGTAATGTCTCAGCAATAATGTCTAATCAATTATAATCAACTATAATCAAAGTTTAATTAAAACAAAATATTACTTTTACACTAAATTAATAATTACTTTTACAAAAAGAAAATAAACTTAACAGAAAATAGAAAGATCTTACAATTTATCTTCTGCTAAAACTCCCGAGTTATCGTCTGAGCCCTAACGATTGCTCGCCGATAATCCGCTGATGGGGAATTTTAAACATAGTCCCAGCGCTATAATATACATTAGAATACAAATGACGATCAGCAGTCTTCTTGAGTGACGATGGTGATCAGTAGTCTTCTCTATCTGTGCCGAATATCTCCTGGAATCGAACAATGATCTCCTTTTGTAGATTGGACAATAATCTTCTTCCGCAATGACAATCTTTTTCCTCAATAATAATTTTCTTCCGTAATAACAATCTTATTCAAAAAATAACTATAAGCCTGTTTCGCACTTTTTCTGAGGAGTGAAAATATGCTAAAATCCCTCTGCTTATATACTTCTTAGAACTGATCTTCATCTGGAGATTATTCTTGAAATAATCTCAAAATTATACTTAAAATTCTAAAAATTTTATTGAAATTCTAAAATTCCCTAAAAATTCCTAAAAAATATTTAAATATATAGATAATATATATTTAAATATATAAATTTATAAATATATATGATCATTAATATTTATAAAATACCTCTTTTGGACTTCTTTAAAAATAAAAATTACTTTTGGAGGGTTTTTTTATTTCCTAAGTATTTTCAAAATAAAAATTTCTGGGAATTTTTAATTGTTTCTCAAGTGTTAATTAATTTTAATTATTAATATTATTTTTTTTTAACATCTATACTCTTTTTATGATTTTCCTTGGTTATATTTCCCCAGGGAGGTGTCTTGGGTAAACCCAACATAATCATAACTCGAAAGGATTTAATTGAGGACAATAGATAAAATTAAGGAGTTACTGATTACCAATTGTTTCTCTTTATCGTTAATTTTTCTTATCTTCTCTTTTTGTTTACAATTTACAGTGAAATTCACAACTGTGAAAGGATTCTATTAACCCTTGGAGGTTTTTATTTAATTAATTTATATCATTTAATTTGCTAGATTTTTGTGAATAAAAGTATTTTAACTCGATTTGTTCTAAATTTTTATTTTGATTTTACATTGCGTAGCATTTAGTAGTTTTTCACTGTTAGTCCCGAACTACACTCCATAGAACCTTCTGATAATTAAATACATTGGTAAGTTACCTAAAGTACCGAATCGTTCTTCTTAACCCAATTTATTAATTTTCATTTCATTTCCTATGAATTTAATTATGAAGTGTTTGAATTTTTAATGACAAAACAATGAAATGGATGATATTATTCGGCTTTGAATTTTAAATTTCTCTGGTTGATCATTAAATTTTTGACTTGTCAATATCAATTAATCAATATTTTTCGTTATAATTTATTTTGCAGAGCTTTTTAACAAATTCTTAATTTTTTAAAATGAGTATGATAGGAATAGTTATTTCCTCGCTTGCATATTAATAGCTTTGACATTGCATAAGTGGAATCTTTCGCATCTCTTCCATTTTTCTATTTGAGTCATTTGTTCGCTGTTAAATTTTCATTAAAATATTCTTCCTGCGTCTTTTATCAATATTCGCTTATTTAGCGAAATACAATAATTAAAAAATTATAATTAAGAAAAATCAATTTGTAAAGTTTTAAATTTAAAATGGCAGGTTCAAAAAATTTTAAAAAATTTTCAAAACGTTATATTCAATAATTTTATCACTTACATTTTCTGAAGAAATTTACTACTTTCAGTAGATTTTTTCTTGTCTGAATAAGACAATTTTAAATGAAGCTTAAGATCATTAAAAGGAACAGTCAAATAAAAAATAATTTTAATTATAAAATATTAAGATTTTCACATTTTTTATTTTTAGATTTTAAGATTAAATATTAAAAATCTCTTATTTAAATTATTTTGAAGTATATTTAATTGATTCAGATTTTGAGAAATTTTTATTAAATTGAACCGAAACAAAATATTCATTATACTAATATTTATAGTAGTACTTAATCATTGAAGAATAAGATTTTACAGCTATCCATATGAAATACTTTCTGGAATAGGACAAGTATTTTCTTACCATATAAAATCAAATAATTGTACCATTTATTCTAAATATGATAAGGGACTGTAAATAATATCAAAGAATTAGTTTCAAAATATTTTTAACTAAGAAGTTTAACTTAAACTTTAATGATGCTTATTTTCATATTTATATTTCAATGTTATTTTTTTAAAAATTTTAATATTTTTAATAAATGTTACTCTAATTAAATTTAAAATAAAAGCTTCTTAATCAAAGTTACAAAATACCTTTTTAATGAAAACTAAGGAATGTTAACAGTGTTCCAAACAATTTAAGTTTTATAAATAGTAAAACAACTTTCAATTAAAATAATTTAATACTTTTTTATTATTGTAAAAAATTATCTTAATTTTAAATTTAAAATACAGGGTATTGCAATATTATATTTAAAATATTTCAGTATTATATTTAAAATATTTCAGAATTATATTAAAAATATTTCACTTTTATATTTAAAATATTTCACTTTTATTGATATATTCTTGATATATTAATATTGTATTTCAAAATGGAAGACGAAATTGCATACCAAGTATTGAAATAATATATTTTATTAGATATTTTATGTAATATATGTAGAAGGGAAGAAAGAAAAGACAGACGATTACACCCGATGTATTAAGAAGAATAAGAAAGGGAGTAGAAAGACAACTAAGCGTCAAAGAAATTTCGGAGAGTGAAGAATTAACAATTCAAACTGTTTACAAGTATGTCGCAAAAATTTCTAATAATTTATTTAATATTTTAATCAAATTTTCAAGATATGTACGAAATTTTAGTAAGTGAACCTTTGCAAAACTTTCTTAAAAATTATAATTACTTGATATATTGACAAATATAAATTTTATAGTCATTTTTGAAAATTCAAAATTTGATTTATTTCATTACTTTTTGATAGGTTATTTTATCTTTTTCAATCAAATCGTAATTCATATTCCATTTAGATCTTTCGAATTTTATTAAATAATTATCTAGGAAAAAAGAAATATAGAGAATCAATTACAATGACACGCGGATGATAATTGTGGTGACACGGTAGCTCCAAGATGGGAATTTGATCTAGATCACAGAGTTCCCATTCAGGCCCAATGATAAAATACCGTGTTCTAGATTATGACTTTTTATTAGAATTTTTACTATTATCAAAGTAACTTTCGCTCGCAAATCAATTACTCATTATTACAATGTTTTGTTCGTTCACTATTATAGCTACACAAATTTAACTGAATCAAAACTCCCACAATAATACTTTATTCGCACTCTAATTGAATCAAAACCAATCACAGTAAAACTTTATTGAAAAATTGATAGCAGTGATACAGCCATCTTAACAACAAACTAGTTTCAATGTCTAATTATAAAACAAAAACAGAATAGTCCCAATGTAGAATAAAAAATCAATATCGTTTCAATCGACTCGCTAAAAGATAATCGTCAAAATCAAACCCAAAAATGAATAATAATAATAATAATAATAATAATAATAATAATAATAATAATAATAATAATAATAATAATAATATGGATAAATTATTTTAGGATAAATATCAAGAGATGATCACAAAAGGAAAGAAATAAAATTAAAAATAAAAAAAGACAGTCTCACCAGAAGCGACAAGGGGTCCCTAGGTCGTCCTCTAGGTCCTTTGCAGGTCACCTATGAATTCCCAAAATCGATGGGTGCCCTTGGTAAATCTTCTTGCATTGTCATGGTCAGCATGATAATAAAAAATTACTGGAATCACTGTGATTCTCATCCTTTGGAAACTGAGCAGTTATCTCGAACAAAGTGATTTTCTTCTGCGACGATTAGAATATAATCTTCTTCTTCAGCAATTAAAACCTAATATTCCTAACTTTGTCTTGGCGTAGAGACAAAGTTAGACAAAGGAATAAATAAATTAACAAATTAAAGACGGATTTTTTTCTTTATCTATTATTAATTTTTCAAATTCAATACATCATAGTCTCGATGCCTATCTCGATGTATTGCTTTAAAAAAATTATTAAAGCTTAATATTATAAATTAACTTTTAAAATTAGAATTTTCAAAAAATTAATTAATGTTCTTTTATTATTGTTAGCTGCAATATCAACAAAATCAGTCATAGTTTGAGCAATATAAAAATTATAAAATTACAAATCAGTGTAAATTTTCTTCTTGCCAAATTTTATCAGAAATTATTTTCATATATTAATCAATAAAATAGTAATAAAATTATAAAAAAAAACACATTTATTTTTAATTATTTTTAATTTAAAAAATGTTTAATGAGAACTAACAAACAGATAATAATCTGGTTTTTCAAAATGAAAGCTCATAAAATCTAGTATTTTATTAAATATATCTTTTATCATTAGAAAAAATTTAAACAAAATTAAATATTAGTTTTGCTTCAAAAGCTGCTTCGTTTTAACTCATTCTCATAAAATCTACCAAATATTTTTTCACCATTTAAATCTTCAATTTTGAATCTTCTTCAAAAGTTGAATTTCTTCTCGATAATACAGAACAGATTACCAATTATATTGTTTAACATGAGGTTCTAATTTATCAAGTAGTGGTAAACAATAAGAATCAAAATATATTCTTCCATAATAACAAAGCCAGTGTATTCCCTATTAATTTAAATTTTGATAATTAATAAATAATGGTATTTCTGATATCTTTCTGTGCCCCCATATTGCATTTAACTTTTAAAAGCATTTCCAAAGTATCAGCAATATCAATTAAATCAAAAACTGGTGTAGAATAAATTTCATATTTACATAAAAATTCTAAAAGTAAATTAATTTTTTATCTTAAATCGAGGCATTGCTTACAAATAAAAATTTTTAAATATTTTTTTTTAATTTTTCTTCTTATAAGGTTCTAAAAACAATGCATTTCCCTGTTTTAATTTTTTAATTTTATCCTTACATGTTTTTTAATTATTCCTATAAATCTTTTCTTTCTGGTTTATCTATAATTTTATATTCTAAAGTATTTAAAATTGTAACTTTTAATTCTTTTTCAAAAATAGAAATAATAATAAAGGTTTCTCACCTTTTTTGCTTCTTTTGCTTTTTGAACTCCAGTTGCAATTTCTACAGCTACTTCACCAGTTGCTTCTAAACCTATAAAGATTGCACATAATATTGGAATTAATAGAATGAATCCTTCATCTATCATCATCATTATAATTATTATTATTTTTACTTCATTCATATTTTCAACACTTCTTGTACTCATAGCAGCTTGAAAGAATATTTAATTTCAGTAATTATTTTCTTTGATAACCATTTTCTTTCTCCATTAAATAATATTTGTTGAGATTTTCCTATCCCAATATATATTTAAGCAATTTATTCTCGGTTAATTCTTTTATTATTTTTTAGAGATAAAACTGAGAAAAAATATTTTTCATTTTAATATTTGATTATTTATATTGGATATGATAGAAGATTTAATTTCCCGTGATTTAATATATAGTTGCTTTTGTAACAAGCAAAGGTCTATATCAGTACAACAAGATGCCCTTTGGATTGACAGGTGCTCCAGCAACATTCCAACTATTAATGAACTTGATA
>JBBMKC010222093.1:0-12145 GCA_037834085.1 Bipalium vagum
GTTAAGTTCCTAAAAAGACCACTATCGATATTCTTAACCCGATTTAAATATTAATAATCATTTTTATTTTCATAATATATTATCTTTTTAGGTCTCTTTTAAAAACTTAACAGTATTATAAATAGACGAAATAAATGGAGAAGGGTTATCGAACAAAATGGAACATATTCGATTCAATAAAGTTTATTTTATATAAAAATGGTTATTTTTAATTTTAAAATGGCGTAAGCTTTTTGGTTTATGAAAAACTTCTTTCATTTAATTTTATTGTACTATATTAAGCAATCTTGTTATTTCGTTAAACGTTTGGTAGTAATAAAGAACTTTGTGTTGCAATGAGATAGGGTCAGCAGCGAATTAGAACTTTTGATGGTTCATCAGATATGCAAAGACGTTGATGTCTTGTGGTTTAAGTTTGAGACAATTCGTGATTAATTTTAAACAGAATTATCTGTCAATTTAATAACAATTTTAACTTGCGAATTTGTTCGTTTCGTTGTGAACTCAATTATTACATCTTGCATAATTTTCATAGAAACATTGAATTTTTCCTTATCAACTCAGGTTATGTTTCGATTTGGTTTAATATTAACAGCTTATATTATTGGTGACAAATTAAGTCTCAACTGTTAAAAATCTTTTAATGTTATTACCATTATAAGGGAAATTTTTAAAGTTAAAAAAATTATAGAATGCATGAAACTTGAAATCTCGAAAATGATGAAGAATACATTGTCATAAGTTAACGCGAAATTCACCAGTGCTTCAAATTCACAAAAAAAACGTTGATAACTTGTGGAAAACTCAGAAATTGCTCTTAATCGAAATGTAAGTTTTATTCACTTAAAAAATCCAAATAAATTATCAATTTGAAAGAAAATGCGTTCTCAAAAAAGATATTATTGTGCCGCAAAATTGAAGAGCTTTATTTGCTTCTAAGCGACTTTTTAGAGAACCAGGCCGCACACTTTAATTACTCTAATTTGGGAAAAATGCACACTTTATTAAGCTTTTGTAGATCGAAACAAAAAATTCTTGAAGATTGCTCAAAATCCGAGACTTTGATATTAACTGCTCACACACACGCACAGATCAAAGTCCATAAAAATCTGATTATCATATTTTTCTTTCAATGATACATTTTTGGTATAGTCTATTTCATTAATAAATACAGAATCAAAACTAGTTTTCAAACTCTTATAAAAGACAAATAATTTTTAATAAGATTGCAATAAAATTAAACTTTTTTAATTCACTTATTATTTTTTAAAAATTTTAAAAAGGTGTTGCACTTAGTAATTTACAACATTTTTAAAAGAAAAACATTCAAGACTTATGTTTTGTATTTCCTTCATTAAAACTTGGTTATATTTATCCTAAACTCCTAGTGTGTTTCAGAGATTATCAATTGATTTATATGTTCAGAGTCTTTCAAAAAGAACTGAAACTTCTTTTACTCCTAAAATGAAACGTTACTATTAATGAAAAACGATACTGAGATATAATTATTGTAAGAACTATTCATATGGATGTAGATAATATGTGACTTCAACAAAACTACACATGTCACCCCTAATAAAGAGGAGATGATTATTGCAAAGAAAATGTAATGACCCAGCTTTTCCTTCTATTTTATTGATGGTAATTCGCTCCAGATCACATGAATTGACATCACAAGACTTCTGTCTTTGGCATTATTTTAAGCATAAGATATAAATCAGTAACACAATTTTTGATCATGTCGAAACATTTGAAAGCTGTGGAAACAAAATTATTTAAATTTCTCAACAACATCCATGAGGAAAATTTAGATCGAATACATTGTCACAAGAATTATTTTATAAAACCATTACTCTAAGAAAGATAACTCTCCATCAAAGTTCAAAACCCAACCGTTTGAAATGAATTTGAAAATGTCTACTTTATCATAGCAAAAATGAGCATAATCTCCAAAGAGTGATAAGTTCATCTTTAGAGTGCGAACTCTTGAAGAATCTTCTTATTTATGTATAAAAGCATCTTAATCAATCAATTCTTGTGACTTGAGATGATAAAATTCAAAAGATATTTGATTAATGACAAAAATAGATTTACTTCGACAACTTGACAGAGCCAAAATGCTACGAGACAGATCATAGAAAACGTAAAAAATTTATTGGACAGCTAAATTAGAGCATATGAAAAAGAAATCGTCAAATAGTTTACGAGACCGACTAGATAACCGCAGCAAATATCAGACAAGAAATGCCGATTGATCAAAATGCGACTCAAGCAAGTTAAATGACACCAGAATATTACGAGTACCGAAAACAAGCTGGTAAAATCGCCAATCAGAAAATTGATAAAAAAGAACATGACAAAACTCGATCGACTTGAGTGACCTATGGAAGAGAAAAACAGATTGAATAATGATGAAATTAGGCGAAGTAACGAGTTTTACCTGACGGAAAAGAATATTTATCTACGTCCAAAGTAGCAAACATATACGGGTTGTTTTTCTTGGGCCTTTGTCTTTTAAACAATATTTTTAGTATGCATATTAAAATAAGGTCTGACATTAGACCGATGAAAAAACACAGCCAGATTAAGCTGTAATTATTGTGAAGCATTATCAACGAAAAAATAATCCATGGAATTCCGTGACATAATATTTCAAAAATCTTGCATATAGTTTTAATTATGCCATTTTCGGAGTACACTGAGATTGCACTGTTCACCCGGTTATCTATATTTAAAATATTGTTCATTTAATGTAATCAAATAAAACGTCCAGGAATCAATTATTTAAACAAGACAATGTTTAAGAGTTTACTTATTTATCAAAATAATAATTTATATTGTATTATAGTAAATGAAAATCTTTAAAAATATATTTTTCACCCAAACTCGTATATATTTATTATATTTCACAATTCATTAATAAAATTTATTTTTAAATTTTAAATATTTTATGACAGGTAAATTTTTTTTCCATTTGTTTAATATTAGAGTATTTATAATTAAAAATGAATTTAAATAAAATTATGAATACATAAAAAATATCATTCATTGGATAAAAATATAAGATCAGATCACATTGAGAATATAATAGTTAATCAATTTTAGACTTAATTTTATTCCTGATTAATTTATGTAAATTATTTATAATCAATTAACATGTTCATAAAACTAATCATATCATAACTAACTTCGAAACAGGCATCAAACAAACTTTCTTTTTATCAAATAAGATCTAAAATTCTCTAATAACTTAGATTCGAAGTGAAAATAATTTTAAAACTGAACTATTAACATCTAGTAATCTTGTCCTTATAATTTGTATTAATATTTTTCCTGGGAATTTTATTTAGTATATAAATGTAGACACTACCCGGATGACTCACACATTGCCCTGCCATGTCTTCGGCCACCTAGTAAAAACATATAATATAATAAATAAAACAAAATTCCAAAATCATTTATTTATACAAGTTTAAAAAGATGAATACATAAAATAGTATATAAAATAATATTTAATATAGTTTAGAATAACCTTTGCCTTAATGAAAGCTTTTACTCTGTGAGGCATACTATCCACCTTATTTTTCAGAATGTTTGAGGGTAATTTTTGTCATTCTTCTAAAACTAATTTTTCCAAATAAACAAGAGAGGCACGCTTTGTAAGTTTTCATCGAATCCGCCTTTTCACCTCATCCCAAAAGTATTCATTGGAATTAACATCTGGACTTTGCGGTACCACTGAATGGATGAAATGTTGGATTCCAACAAGAACGATTCAATGACTCTAGCGGTATGTACAGCAAAAAGGTCATATTGGAAAATTGGTTCTACCAAATTATCTATAAAAAGTTGCCCATTTGAATCAAGGATGACTTTGTGTTCTTTAGATTTCATAGAATTACTGTATTTTACCAAAGGGTCAAGTTTTTTGCAGTATTGCAACCTCAGAACGTAACTGACCCACCCGAATTTTTAACAGTTGGCAGCTGGCACTCAACTGTATATTTTTCATTATCTCTCCTCCACACCCAAATTCTTCCATCACTTTGAAATAAAGTGAAACGTGACTCATCACTCCAAATCCCTCTTTGCCATTGTTCCAACGTCAAGTTTTGTATCTGCTTACACCATTTAAGTCGTCGCTTTTTATTCTTTTCAGTTATGAAGGGCTTCCATACACCTGCTCGATTATGAAATCTAAGTTTACAGAGATTGCGTTCTATAGTTCTGAGTCTAGTAGGTTGTTTAGCATCGGCGTTGTAATCTATTTTGATCTTTTGTTAATCCTTACCAGTAGCCGTTGATCTATTTGTTTCAACAATAGCGGCCTTCCACTTCTTGAATTTGACTGAATAGTACCATCTCGATTGTACTTCACTAGAAAAGACTGAATAGTTGAGCATGGATGGCCAGTAATCTTTGATATTTCTCTGGTAGATTTTCCTCACAGGGGACTTCCAACAAATTTTCCTCCTTCAAATAAATCAAACTCTATACGCTTATTGATTGATAATTTAAAATCTCTAAAAATAGATTATAAATCTTCTAAGAAGAATAAAAAGTGGGCAACCAAAAATCATATTTATATTACAATTTTATTAAATTAAAATTTCTAAATATTTACTAGGTGGCCGAAGACTTTTGGCAGGGCAGTGTAAGTGTAGATTGGTGATCTAGTGGCTCGAAGGTAATTATGTGAGACTGCTCTTTAAAGCAGATGGTTGCTCTGGAATTCAGGTTCATCTTATCTTTTTATCTTCAGGAGTTTGGTTGACTTTTGGGGTTGGGTTAGTATATGGACTCACTCTTGTGGTTTTTGACTCTTCAAGAAAATATGATTTTCATTATCTTTTAATATGAGGTCTCTAAAGCTTTTCAACTTATACACTGATCGACATTCTATAACTCACACTTACTCATCAATGATCCGTCAACTCCACTCTTTATTTCGCAACAAACGATTTGACATCTGATTAAAATCATTAAAAATGTCACGTTATCTAAGAATTTAAATCTTATCTAATGAAATGTTAAGATTTTTAAACTATATTTGCAATAACTATACGAATTATTAATTATAAAACTGAATAATTAAATTTCCTCATTCATAATTTCCATTTAAATATTAATATAATTATTAAATAACAAGATAACCAATCCAGTTTTTATTTAAATTACATCAAAGTATTTAATTTCTTTGATTTTTTTGAGTATTTGTGTTTTAATATTGCACTTTAATACGTGACATTTTATAAATTAAATGCAAAAAATGTTTTTATTCTAATATTAAAATGATACAAGTTGTAATTAATAGTGGTACTGAAGAGCTGGTCAAAATTTTGTAACCATTGAGTTTTGCATTTTTACCGTGCGCGCAGTATTTTGGTTTTCATTGCAGAACTACATTTCTATGTAAATTTCAATTACTCAACGAAATAATCATCAGTAACCCACGATGTTCCCGTTAGAATTATTATGACTGCATTAACTGTTTGACACGGCGCATCACCAAAGTAATTATTGTTTTTATCAACAAATCCATGTTTTGAGAGCGCTTTTCTAATTTTGCGGGTAGGCAAAATGAGTTAGTACGACTCACATTTTAATCTGTATTATTGAGTTACCCGATTTTTTATGCTCCTTCTTTCAATACACGAAAAATAAAGACTAAAGAACCACTGCTGTCACTTCATTGCAGTCTATGTTTACAACGTGTTTTCAATATCTCGATCTATTGATTTTCGCTGTTGATAGTTGGTCGTGGTTCTAGTATATGACCTAATTGCACTAAAAAGCGTATGAGAGCAGTTTCATGAAATGAATATTATGTTTCAAGAAATAAATATGTTCATTATTTTTGAATTTGATTTTAAAAAATTAAATTGGTTCTTAATTTCAGTTGTCAAAGTATTGTAATGGGTTTCTCTCTGCAAAATAGTTATCACTTTCTGGCACGTGGTAAGGCTAAAAAGTACTTCGAATGTACCAGAAATAGTGAATATATTTAAATAATTTTTTGCACATAAAATAATAATCCAATATAGACATGAAACATGATTTGTTAAAATATTTTAATTTTTGTTTTTACTTGATGTGATAAATTCAGAAATATTTGAAAATGTAGAATTCCGAAGTTTCATTCAGTTTTTACTACTGAAGGGATCTACGAAGCAGGAAATTATTAGTGAGTTTAGAGGGGTATTCGTCAAAGAAGCTCAGTGTAAAATGATCATCTATAAGTGGTCCCGCGATTTTTCATCTGGTTGTACAAGTTATTATAAAGCATGAAAAACCTGCCGAAATTAATAATGAAATTACAAAATTTAAAAGTGTAAAAAATCAAGAAAAATTAAAAACTCAGATGTCTGAGATGCACTCAGTTGATTCTATACAAGTTGGAGTCCGGCAGCTATGTAGCATATTCATCCGGGATTTCTAACAGCCGAGATAATGGATAGAAAAATGATCTATGAAAGGAATTTTAGTCTTCTGGATGTTGGACTAATTTTTATGGAATATCATAACTACAGATGAGACGTCATTAAGTCTTTGCATTCCTTACGCTAAAAGAGAGTCAAAGGAATGGGTTTTCCAAAATGAGAAGCCATCTAAACTGAGAATTTCTCATCGTAAATGTTCCATGTTGTACGTCTTTTGGGATAGAAAAGGCATCTTGAAGATAGGTTTTACTGAATAAAGAATAAACCCCAACTACTCGAGGCAATCCTCGAAACCAGGATCTTTTTCTGCTCCATTATAATTTTTCTATTCACACATCAAAGAAATCCAAAGAAAAATTAGCATAAGCTGGATTTGTGCAGTTGGATCGATCCCCTTAAAGTCTAGATCTGTTCAGTGATTTCTGGTGGTTCAACATTCTAAAGAAACATACGAGGACAACAATTTGTGTAAAAGGATGATATGAAGGATAATGTAACGAAATTCCTATTGAAGAAGGATCAGAATTTTTTGAAACGGGCTTTAATTTAATGATCGACCGGTGGAATAAGTGCGTCAATTTAAACGGCGATTATGTCGAGAAATGAGAACTATACATGTATATGAATTTTTAAAATAAATTTTTGTTCAGTTATTTTCATTATTTCTAGTAGCGTTGAAGTACTTTTAAGCCTAGTTAGTACTCTTTTTAAAGCTAATTTCGGTTTTTATCGACATTTTAAATAACAGATCCTTTAAGGTTCACAAGAAAAGTATCAGTAATTTATCTGTCATGTCAACTTTAATAAACGTGATAGTTTAACTTTACTCGATATTCATGTTTTAATATCGCTTATTTTACAGGGATTCACCGGTGTCTTAATTCTTTTTGTAAGCCATTTTTCATTAAAAAAAGACAAGGTCTTGTTTGTCTTAAGATTTATATATTCAGTTCATTCATTTGACCCAGTTTAAAACCTAAATTAGGTCAAATAGAATGTAAATTAACTTTCGATCAACCAGGTACAGTTGAGTCTCGATATAACGAACTCCGATATAACGAAGATCTCGATATAACAAACCTGTGTGAAACAAATGGTTAGCCGCACATCATATATATACAAATTAAACTTTGATACAGCAAATTTTGATATAACGAAATTTTATGAAACATTTAAATTTACATAATATGTATACTTCGATTTAACGAAGTAATTTGATCGGTCCCTTGAAATTCGTTATATCGAGACTGAACTGTAATGGTTACAAAATTTATTTAAACAACTTTATTAACATGAAAATCCTTCTCTCAAATACATTGACCTAACATTTCATGTTCTGAAGACAAATAACCTGATATTGAATAAAGTCTTTCAGAGTTACTAGAGGTTGCAGGAACAGACAGTACTTGAATAATTTTCTTAAACATTAAGGAACATTTTTTTGTTTTTAATCCAAAATAACTATTAATCTCTGGTCAAAGGGTCTTTCAAGATCATATCTAGAAAATTTGAATTTTTTGCAGTAGGCTCAATTGATTCTTGTTTGGATGCTTGATATTTAATGTATTCACCTTTAGATGAAGAAAAATCAACTTCTTTGCGAAGGTTAAAAACATCATTTGTAAGTGAAGCCAAGCAGATCGTCGCTTTGGAATGCGTGCTCAACTTTTGATATTACATTTCTCAGTGTGCCTGATGTGAAACAATTATTTAGTTTTTATCAATGCTCTTAAATAAAAACTTCAGACTGTGTCCGATCGGTGAGCAAAGTTCAAATAGAAAAAATGATATTATCAAACCTTCATTTATATGACAAATCAAACAATTTCTCTATAGTGTGGAATTATTTTTAATTACTGATTAATTATAAAAGAAATATAGCTTAGGTTAAAGACAACAGTTTACCATGTTTTTCTTTTCCGTGAACAGAATCAATAAAACGAAACAATGAAATCAATACAACAATTTTTTAATAATAGTAAACGAGTAGTTTTTATATATCTTTATATAATACGTGTAAGGGTACACAGCTTATTCTCAGAATTGAGATATTTTCCAAATATTTAACACATTCCACAAAATTAAAATCAATAATTAAAATATTTGATTTCACAAAAATAATATTAATTAATATTTTTAAAATGAAAATTTTAGTCAATTTTTAAAACAACGGAAATCATTAATTTAATTAAATATCTAATTTAATTTAATAAATGTCAATGGCATTTGTTACCCTATTTCAAGAACAATTTCTATCCCTTCATTATAAAAAATTAATAAAATAAAAAGTGTATTTATTTTTTAAACATAAAACAAATAATAAGTCACATTATCGCTACTTGTAATTTTTTTCATTCACAAATACATTTATTCCTATTTAATTTTAAGACTTGTGTATTTTATGAATTTCGTTGTTTAAAATATTCTTTTCAATTAAAAGTTTTATTTTTATGAGGTTTGAACTTTTAAGCGCACTGTATGTATTTTTCTTTCTGCTATTTCAATTTTCTCCATCATTTCACGGAACTTCTTTTTAATTTCGATTGTATATATTTCTTTCTTCTGTTGTTTAATTTTCGGTCATCAACATCTTCATTAAAATTTTCTAATCTAAATAATAACACCATATAAATTAAATAGGACGTTTTTTGAAGTCTAATAAATAATAAATTGATCAAGATATTAGAAAACGGAAACAAAACTTGAAGTAGGTACAAAATCCTTTTTTTATACAAAAAATTTTAAAATATTATGTTCACCCCAAACCTGACTATAGAGTTTTTAATTTTAAATTATCACATTTATTTTTTATTAATGATATTTTTATTTTATTACTAATTTTTAATAATGATTCGAATTTCATTAAAAAAATTTGTGATACAAGTTTTGGGAGAATTAATTTAAAGTCTAAAAAATGTTGAAAACCGGAATACTAAAAATTAAGAAATAATAATATTTCAATATAGAATAATTAGTAAAAACTTTCAATATTTAACTCATATTACGAAACAGGTCTCAAAATACATAAAATCAGTCAGTGACTAAAATCTCGCTACAGAATATCTCACCGAAATTTTACCAAGACATTTATTAAATTTCACATTTGCTTTAATAATTGAATTAAATATTCCACTATCAAAATTAAATTTTAAATCAATATTTTTCACAAATAATTTTTTTAAAAATTTTAACATAATTTTATTCAGAATTTTTTATTATCTAAGAAATTTTTTTTCGGGGTATGAGAGGTCATTTTTAAATTGACACATTATTTTTATATTTTAAATATATTACTGATTTTTTCATTGTATTCGATTTACAATCAAAACAAAAATCGATAATTTCAACTTTAATGAAGCATTTTGGAAGGAATGAAAACACATTTCTGAAGAATTCCATGCAGTTCTTCGTTTTAATTTGGCCATAGCGAGATGTAGCCATTCCATTTCGTTGTTTTGTTGGTCAACTTGAACTGCATTTTTTCATTTGGGCTTAAGAAGATAGAATACGGTGGAAGAAACATTAAATTATGACTTGACTCTTCAATTTTTGACTTTACTTAATGCTTTTGTGCCTATTCAAAAATGATTAAACGATGAATTTCATAGTTTCGTTTGGAATTGTCATCTTTTAAAAAATGAAACAATCTTTATGTAATTACAAAAAATTATATTTGATAAACTTCGTTTTGTGAAAAATGTATCTAAAATTTAAACATTAAATATTTGAAAATGAAAAGTTTAATTTTACAAATTGGTTGGTCAAAGTTAAAACAGATCTGCCAAACCCTGTAAAATACCAATAGACTTACATAAAAAAGCAGACACTGTTAAGTTTCACTTTTAAAAATCATTATTTTTTAATATTTATTTATTTCGTTGTTATTTTACTCGTGGAATTTCCTAAATGTTATAATTTTTAAAAATAAAATTTATTATTTATTCTAAAAAAATCGTGGATCATTTTTTTGATCGACTTGAATAACAAGTAAAAAGTAATAAATTTGTAAATCAAAAATTATTTTTTTTTGTTTTTCAAGTATCTTTTTTGACCGAATTGGTAAAAAGATGATCCAAAATCTTCCTAGGATAAAATATTTTGAAACACGGGCGGAACCTACAAGCAAAAGAACATCAAGAAAAATAGCAAACACTAGAGAAAAAGTGATAAAAATCGAAAATACTCAGAATGATTGATTTAATATTAGAATGATAATGTGATAATTCTGTTGGGATGGCCAAAGGTACAAAACCAGATAATAATAATAATAACAATGGTAGCAATAATAATAAAGAAATAAAAGTCTCAGCGTCAAGGCTGAGGTGAGATTATTACTTTTTGAGAAGAATAGGGAATTAAATTCCGTTGTGGGATTAATTAATCCCCTTTTCTGACTTTGTCTCGGCGTAGAGACAAAGTTAGCAATAACGGGCTATTCATGGAAATATCCGTCCCGAAGCGTAGGGATTTGAGATCGTAGGCAAATCTCTGCGACTATATAAAAAGACTATTCCCAGAAATTGACCCAAAAACAATTTTTCAAAGGACACGATACGCTTTTGCAGCCTTTAGTTAACCTTAGTTAAGTCAAGAAGCACATCAGTTAATCTAACGATTGTAATTGTGATAATATTAATATCTTTTACACACAACTTTTCGGTTTCTCTTAGTCAATAATTTTGGAGTTTTTTATTGAGCAAGAAAAGAGTAAGCAAACTATTATAACTACATCTGATAATCCAACACATGTAGTTTACCTGACTCCACAAATCTAATTGTTTGTTTCCAAACGCAAAAAGAAAACTCAGAAGATCAGGACTTTATTTATTTGATAAATAACACAATTATAATGATCACATCAATATTTTATCACGGATAACTACTAAAATAAAATAATGTCTTGAAATATTCCTGATGAGATTCACTGCTATTTATTCCAATATTAATATCACGATAAACGATCACCTAAAACCAATTAATTACCAAAGCCTATTTAGTAATGATTCATGGAAAGTCAAAGAATACAAATTGACACAAAATTAACTCGATATGATACTTAAACGAATCAAAGCAAATTAAATGACACTAACGCGAGCATTTACAAAGCAGGTAAAAAAAAGGAATGATAATACTCACATTTTAGTAGAAGTTTTCATTGCAAACTTTAGTTCTGAAAAAAAACACCAAAAATAATATAAATAGAAATTAAAAGGAATACTTTCGAAATATTAATAACCGTTAAATACTTTAGTAAAAAAAATTTAAATTAAAAAATAATTTTATTTAAACAAGACTGATAAAAATATTTATTACAATTCTAAAAAAGTTAATTTAATTAAAAAATTGATTAAATTACTTCTTACACTTAACATTCTTGGATATTTTTTTTAATACATCATCAATAATATCGTCATATTTTAATTCCAGTTTTCATAATTCATTATAAATAAATAATTCCTAATTATTTTTTCATTAAATTAATTACTCAGGAGTTTTATTTCAACAAGACAATTTCAATTTATTTCATTCACACGGAGTCATAAGTCAATTTTATTGAAAAGAATTGACTTTGACAATTAATCACAATTGATTCGATAAAACACAACAATTATTTCAATTTGTTAACAATATTTACGACAAATATTTTTAAAATTAATATTAATATTAATAATAATAATATTTTATTATTATTTTTAATTATTATT
>JBBMKC010222104.1:0-12145 GCA_037834085.1 Bipalium vagum
GAACAAATTAATTTTTATTTATCTATTTTATATTTATTTCCTCTTGCACCTTTATTAAAATACTCATAAAAATGATCTTAATTAGAAGTCCTTAAAATTAGGGGTTTTTTTAATATTTAAGAAAATAATTTAAAATTTAAAATCATTATTTTATATTTATTAATTATTAAAGAAAAATATAATTTATTACCTTAACCAATTCTGTTCATTCTTTTCAAAGTATAATTTTTTATGTTCCACAAAAAATAAATTAATTAATTTTTATGCCGATAAGTCTTCCACCAGAATTCACTATTATTTATTAAGCAGCAAAAATTCACCCAATGATTTTTACAATGGATAAATAATGTGAATCAATGAACTTTCACCAATTACATATTTAATATTCTACTCCAATGTTTACTGTTAATATCATGTTTCTTACTTTTTATTACAATTAAATAAATTCTCCTTAATAATTATTTAATGAATATAAAATATATAAATAATTTGGAAAAGTATCTTTAGGAATTATTATAATTTTTTTTATTTTTATTTATTTATTAATTTTTATATTATATACAATTATAAACATTTGATACATTTCTGCCAATATTCTGATTATTTTTTTTTCAGTTTAGAATAAATCCAATCCTATCCAACACTTAATGAAAAGTCTACCATTTATCAACTCTGTACGTCTTTTTACCCTCTTAAATTGGAATTCTCTGCAATGAAAGGGATAAGCAGCCAAATCAAGTAAATGTTAATGAGAAACGTAAATTAAAGCCTGGCGTCGTAATTTAATGCCGTATGCTCTCTTAAATTAGAAACAATTAACTGAAATTAATATAATGAATCAAACTGATATTTTATTTTTGACTATCTCCGTCGCCTAAAAACAAGGCAATTGAATACATGTTAATTTAAATGAAAACCCTTTTGGTTTGTCTAAATTTTCATTTAGATTGGATCAAATAATTTCATTTAGAAGTGATTCAAAATGAAACAATATATTAGAGATCTTAATGAAAGATCTCCATATACCATCATAGTGGTTTTATGGTTCTTAGTTTCGGTAACTTAGCCTTTGCAATATGCGGGCGTGTATTATCTTCATGAAACAGTACCCTTCTTCTGTTTACTAAGTATTATAGTTTTTCGTTGGAATGTGATTCAATGATCATACTGATTACAAAAAACCTCCTTATCAATGGTTTAGTTTGGATTATTTAATTTAAAATAAATAATCTCATCTACATTCCACCAAACAATAAAAAATCTTTTCCTGGATGAAGGCCATGTTTTGGCTGCGGTATTTAAATTTGTCAACGGTTACAACTTGGTTCTGTTCAGCTGTCACTTTGAATAAATCTTCACGAATTCCATTGGTCGTCTACTTTGATTAGCAAAATAGAAGCTGCAGTTCCCGGATAGAATTTTTTGAACTCCTTTAGCGATTGTCTTACAGAGCAATTTTTTGTTGTTTTGGTTTCGTTCTTTTGTGGATTACATTATTATATGAAAATCTTTCGAATATAATTCTTTGATATTTCCATTTCAAGTACTCTAAAAATATATAATAACAAACATAACTCTTTCAAATTTTACATTATATTAAAGGCAAAATCGATAAAAATCTATTAGGTGTTAAAGGAGATTTTCGATACCAGCCTCATATCTATTAGGAAAGCATTTTAGGAAAACAAGTCTTAGTATATTTCTAATACTTTTAGTAGGGTTTTGCAAGATTATAACATAACCGAATTACTTGTGGGATGATCGAATATTAATCTTTATCTTTAATGAGTGTGGTCACTATAGACTTTTGGTCTTAATCAAACTGGATTAAATACTCTTAGAACTGATTTATGAGTTTAAACATTTAATCGTTTGCTTATTCGACCTTAATTTCAAAATCTTTATTTGTTCTTCACAAATAATTTTTACCATTTTCAACCAAGTTATTGAATTTTACTTAATTAGAAGTAAAATGAACAATCATCTCTAGATTCCAAGGAACCGTAATCAATCAATGAAACCTTATCCGACTTCAAACTTGTGTCAACCAAAAACCAACATTTCTAATTGAGCTAATGCACACGCTGCCTCACTTCAGTCAATCATTCAAAATTGCCAAAACTATTTGGGACTGTATCCTCCACTGATGATATTTGTTCGATTATTCTCAACTGGTTAAGCTAGGCAGTTCAATTCATGAAACCATGTTCAATTCAAGATCCAACGCTTTTTGATTTTTCTCACTCGTATAAAAGAATAAGAGGTATTGACGCCCTTCTTAAATTTGAAATGGTTACTAATTGTCATTGTTATTTATCTCCTTATGTCTTCATAGAAAGCCTAGAACACCTAAAATCCCACAACTAACACCAATGTTTAATTATGATATCATTTTCCATGTAAGATTAAATTTTAGAATTCCGATAAAGTTTAAGTTTGGAGAAAAGTATCTAAAACGAGTTCCAATTTTCTGAAATAAAGCCCTGATTTAATTAATCATAAAATGGCTATTTTCTCCCAACCCGTCCTCCGTACGGAATTTTAGGGAAGATATGAAATATTTTTGACAATTTTGCATTTAAATTGTAAATGAGACAGATTTAATTCATTTTTTATTCTTCTGATGTCAGTTAGGATTAGACTCAATTATTGGAACAGAACATACACTTTTTAATTTAATTGTTAATTAATCACATTAATTTTAAATAAATAAATTTGATTAAGAATTAAATTCCATGAAATAATATCTACTGAAAAAGAAATTGAGAAAAATAAAAAATAAAGTTTAAATAAAATAAAATAAACAAAACATAAGTTAAATTATGTTATTCCTCGGAATGCGTGGTAAAGGCTAAAAAGTACTTAGACTGTAACAGACATAATGAAGATAACTGAACCAAAATTTTATTAACAATACATATTCATGAATAGATCTCATTTCTCAACGTAACCTCCGTTTACATCGACGCAACTTTTTCCAGCGGTCGACCATTCTATTAAAGCTCATTTCAACGAAAATTTGATCATTCTCAATGAGTAATTTCGTCACATTACCTTTCATAACATCCTTTGAAACAAAATTTTGTTCTCGTATATGTTTCTTCATTAGGTTGGACAACCAGAAATCACTTGGTACTAGATCTGAACTGTAAGGGGGATGGTGCATCAGCTCAAATCCAGCTTTTGCTAATGCTTCTTTGGATTTCTTGGATGTGTGAATAGGAGCATTATCACGGAGCAAAATAAGATCAGGGTTCCTTGGCTTGCGTCGGATAGTTTTGGTTTCAAGTAAGAGATTACTGTAGTAATCGGAATTTATGATTTCTTCAGAAAAATATAGCTTCAAGATGCCTTTTCTATCCCAAAGACGGTCAAAATGGCTCATGTAATATGCAAAATTTCTTACGCTTCTCATTTTAGAAAACCCTTTGACTTTCCTTTAGAGTAAGGAATATATATATTCTAAACGGGGCTTCATCTATAGTTATGATATTCCACAAAACATTTGGTCCCACAACATCCAGAAGATGAAGATTGCTTTCGTAGGCCATTTTTCGTCTAGCCATTATCTCAGCTGTTAGAAATCTCCGCGCGAATCTATTACATATTTCTGGGGCTCCAATTTGGTTTAGAAGCAACTGGCTGATTCTTGTGCATATATTTAGCTAATCAAAAAGCTGAGCTTGAGTAGTTTTTTCGTTGTTTTTTACTATTTCTTTCAATTTTTTAAAATACTTTTTTCGTAAATTTCAACAGGTCTTCGCCTTTTGAATGCTTTATAAACACTTGTACGGCTAGATGAAAAATTTCAGATCCAGTTATAGATTGTCGCCTTAAATGGGATTCTTCACCGTATTCCCCTTTCAGGTCATTAATAATTAATTTGCTTGATAGATCCCCTCAGGAGTAGAAAGCGGATCAAACTTTGGAATTTTACATTTTTGAAACATTTTTTGAATTTATTATATCCAGTGGAAACAAAAATTAGAATATTTGAACATATTATATATTTCATGCCTATATATATGATTATTATTTTATGTGCTCCCTATTTATGGTCGCCCAAACAGAATACTCATGAGTTAAAAGTGATGCTGTGTATCCATTAGGTTCAAAAAGGTGTGATTTATTATGAACTTTGAAACCATCAGAAATGATGATTGATGAACGTTATCGATCTCAATTAGTTCTTGCTTTTTGAGAAACGGTTCAGTTCCAACGAAGATCTTTAAAACCGGATTAATAAGTTATTTCTTCAAAAGAAACCGATTTTTTTCGTGGAATTCATTCGTTGCTTAAAAGATGGTCCAATTTCTTATCTGTAAATCAAAAATATTTTGATTAAATTTTATTAAATAAAACTTTAAAAAATGTCTTTTTTATTTAAAAAAATCTAAATCACACTAATACATCTCATATGTACAAATTCCTAAATATATAAATGGCGTGCTTTGGGAATGACCAAACATTTCTGACATCTTGCGAGTGGTAGTATTAGACTGCTGCTCTACCAGATCACGAAATGTCTCCTTCTTCATCACTGATGGTCAGCCTGGACTTTCATGATCTTTAAGACTTCCCAATTTGAAACGAAAAAACCACCATTGCGCAGTGTTTTCCTTGTCAAAATTCTTGCCTTCCACATCTCAGATTTTTCTGTTAATCATTTTTCCGGTAATGTCTTAATAATACTCGCACTATTGTTTTTCATTAATTATTCTAAACTGTAAAATATTGTAGAGTATAGAAATATTGTATTTTAAACCGTTCATAGACCCGGCTTTTCATTAGCTTTAAATGATACCAACTTTTCATGTAACTCTAAAATTTTAAAACAAAGGTAAAGACTCACCTTGGTAAATCAACTAAAAAAATTAAATTAAATATTTTAAATAGTTTCAGAAGTCCTTTATATGGATATAGTCCAAAAGAAGGTTGATACATGAATATTTTTCAGTGTTTATTAACAATAAATAAAATAATCACAATAATAATTAAAATGTAAAATTAATTCTTGAGTTGTTGGTAAAATCCGGACGCATTTTTAAAACACGCAAATAATTCATTTCTCGTATTTTATTTTTTGTATTCATTTGCAATTTTTTTATTGATTTATTATTCATCGGCGGATATAAATTTATTGATTGGTAAAAAAATCTGTTATGATTTGTTTAAATTTTTACAGATTTAGCAACTTTTGAAATGGAAGATGAAATTTTGAATTTTAAACATAATAATATACTTATATTTTACTTTTTAAAATGAAAAACATTGATAAAACTTTTTAAAGATTAAAAAATTTACCAAGACATTTCCAACACCAAGTAGGAGTGATAATAATAATAGTTGTTATAAGCATATAAATGTAATGTTTATATAATATTGTTAAAAAAAATGTACTAGGTTCCTTATAACATGTATCTTTTAATTATTTGGAAAACATTTTTTGGAAACTTACTTCGTCCTGGAAAAGAGAAATATACAGAATAAATTATGAAAAAAAACCAGTTTTATTACGGTAGAATTACATTAGGAAACCATTATGGTCTGTAATATCTGAAATATAAAACTAATGCATTTAAAATCTGTTTCGTGTTTTACGTGGGTAACAAAGCATAAAAAATATACAAAAACATATTTTTATTTAATAATTGACTGCAGAATGTAGATGAACCATGAAGACAAAGGAGACTGAATAAAGCTGTGGATACCAGACCACCTAGAACGTGGTGTTTAGATCTTTTAAATCTATTATGATTTTATTTCATTATACTATTTTAAAATATATTTATCTCAAATATTTTCCAGGAGAAAGGAATTATCTGAAGGAATTAATATTAAAATGAACAGAAAAAACGAGCGAATTCCTTGAAGGGGAGAAACCGGTATCGGATTTCAACTGTTTTCTATATTATTTATTTTTTAAAAAACGATTTTCTTTTCCGTTATATTCTGACATAAAATATTATATAATCATTGACATTTTTCAGGATTAATTGGAGTAAATAAAAATCAGTGTAACCCTCACATTATCAGTTGATGATGTCATTAATAAACTGTCTTCATACGCATTAATGCTTAGGTCGGTAAGAATCACAAAACAGGGAATTCACGGTACTCACTTCACTCTGAAATCAAACTCTTTTTGATCACTTTTTTATAAAGAAACTCTGTAAAGTATTGGAAAAATAATGTTACTGAAAATAAACATTTCTTCAAAAATATTCATAATTTTTTACTCAAAATAAAAAGTGAGGAAATCCTAGAGACATAGGCGGGTTTTGTCCTAAAAATGATTGTAAACCCTTGTGAAACCTTTACTCATTTGAGGTCAATTTTCAGTCTCTCTTTTGGTTTCACTTCACTGCAAAATGAGCTAAATTGAGTATTGAATTTAGGACAGATTTCGTATGTTCGACCTGAATGTCTTCGATTTATATTCACCATTTTAAATTGGATTTTATCTTTATAAATATTTTAGGAGAGACTAGACTTCATATACTGTTTTCCATACAGAAGTCATTTTCTCATGCATGTTAATTTTTCCATTTGCTTATTCGCTTGGCTTCAGTCATTAAAGGATTACAGAGCAATAAATCTTTTAAAAAGTCGTTCTTTGTTTTAATGTAGTGAAATATTTGTAAAACTTTTTTCTCCAATAAATAATTCAAATGAGTTTCATTATGTTTTTTTCAGAAATTTTTATACTAACATCGTATAAATATTTATTTTCTGATTGGCTTAGAAAATAGAGAAATTCTAATTCGTATAATTCTCATTACTACTTATAACTTTTTTCAATTTTTGAAGGTATACCCCTCTGTAGCAAACATTTTTTTATTTTTTGTTAAAAACTTTTAAAACTTAAATGTTTTTAAGAGACCAATTTGCGTACAGTTTATACGTTTCTTTACATGACTCGGCTTTGTTTGATTTTATGGTTTAAAAGTTTAAATAATCGACATCTCAAATTTTAAATTTGTTTTAATCGACTAAAAGATATTTATATTTGGCTGAATTTTAAATAGAATGAACAATATTTCTACAACAAACGGAAAACAGCGACAAAACACATCTAAAGATATTTGCTGTTTACGACAAGAATATAATAAATCTATAACATGTCAGAAATAGTTCCATAAATCAGAAAAAGTAATTTCTCACCTCCAGATAAAGCCCGTTATGGCCGGCCAATAAAAATTATTGAGGAAGATATACATGTTCTCATTGATTTAAAATGAATAAATCTCCTCATATAAGATCATTTCAGCCTGTTGAGATAATTGATTCATCAAAAACAACCATTGCTGATCACTTAAGAAAAATTGGTCATTCTGAGGTCAACTTTTTTGGTTACCTGATAAACGAACAAGCTATCCGGATAAACTAATAGCATAAATTCATGATATGAAGATGATCATGGTCATCATCAAATTCTGTTAATGCTTGTTTTACTTTTTCTGTATTACTGGGAAACCCGGATCAGTCTGCGTATCTCGTCGTGTATTAATATTTTTATAATTTCTCTATAGACATGAAGAGTTTTTTGTTGTCATGGAGCCATTTTCTGCTTTTCAAAAGAAATTTTAAATATCTTTATATGGAGTGATTCGAAGAATAAGTTTGTTTGAATTTTTTTTAATAAGGACCTCACGCCATGATTAACAAATATTAAATGTTTTTAATTTAAACTTTTTAAAAATTATAATGTTACGTTTTTTAAATTTTTAAATAAATGTTGGTTAATTTTAAAAAATTAAATAATTTAATTTTAATAAAATGTGAGATCCAAGTTTCAAAAGTTTGTTTGATTAATCGGATTTAATGAAATATATTATTATTGCTTCGAGTTTGAATTCTTATTTACAAATGACTACACAAGAATATAACTTGGCAGCACCAACACTGTCGGACTCGATCGCAGACAGAATAGCTCCTGATGTACTAAGAAAAGGAGACGATGTGGGGTGTTTTATAGAAAGATGTCAAACGTACTTTGACATTAAGGAGACCCCAATAAAGAAAAGGGAAACAGCGATTTATGCGCTGTTACATGAAAGTATATGGAAGGCAAGCAGATTTATTGTTCAAGATATAAATTTCGTTGACAACTAGGAAAAATTAATAATTTATAGAAGAGGCAGTGAGGACATTGAAGGCTTTTTTAGGAAGGTAATCTCATTGGTAGAGAAAGCACTGTCACATGATCTGACCGTTGAAAAGCTTCGGGCACTGTTCTTGGTACAATGCATTGGAGATGAGGACGTCATACGAGAAGTTAGAATGCGAAGGCTGGAGAAAAAAAGCGAAATTAAAGATTTGATGAGATTGATGACCGATATCAAAGAAAAAGAAAAGAAAAAGTCGGTGAATGCAGTAAGGAGTTACAGAGATGTTGTTATAAGGAAGGTAACAGAAAATCAAGACACCAGAATACCCTATTTAAAGGAAGACAAATAGCAAGAGAAAATATTAAATGTTATGGATTTAATAAGGAGGGTCATTTAGCTGCCAACTGTACGGCAAGAAGACAAATTGAATGGTGGACCTGATCGAGTCAGGGTCACATTAGCAGATGTTGTCCAAAAAAGAAACCTCAGTATTCTTCGGATGTCAGAGAGAGGGTCATATTAGGAGATTTTGTCGAAATATAAAGTGTAAGGCGGTGCAATAGGAACGGGCATAGTGAAAGGGAATGTTATACGAACCTTCACGATGGTAGGAGTTTTCAAGCATAGAGGATCAGAGGTCCAGAGAAGATTTATAGAAGGAATATTTTAAATGCATTAGAAGAGGAAGTTGACGGTAATAGACTGATCGAATACGAAGAAGATCAAAGTCAGTACCCAAAAGACAGGGCTCCGCTAGTTATGGAGTTTGTAGTAGCCTTATATTAAACGTCGTCAGCGATGAAGAAGAGTTGGCAAAAGTATGAAAATTCATGAAGAAAGACTTTAGTGATGTGAAGAATGATGAAGATCTGGGAGCTGTGATTGATGGAGGGGATTTCTTTATAACAGACAAAGTGATGAACGGAAGACCAAGTATAACGGTAGAGATTCAAGGACAAAGATTGGAATGCTTATTAGATACGGGAGCTGGGTTCAGTGTGATGAGTAGGAAAATTATTCATGCATCAGTTTCTGAAAGATAGCAGGTGCCGTTGCCAGTCCGTAAGGCATTCGGTTGAAGCAAAATTGGCCTTGTTTGGTGCTAAATGATGTAATTGATTTAGCTTTATCGTCAATTCCAATTGATGATTGGCTTGGCCCAGATCTATTGAAGAAAAATATTTTGAATCAGCCAAGCAATCCAGCAGCATTTGCATGTCTGGCATCGTGAACGTCTATTTTTCGGTTATGGCGTTAACAAATCTGAAATCCATGAAAATTCGGATAAACCAATCCTTTTTTCCAACAACCACCAATGGAGAATTCTATGCACTCTTGCATTTGGAAATGACACGGGCATCTAAAAGTTGAGTAACCAAGATCCATTGCTTGTCTTAGTGGTGCCTGTGCAATAGGTGGGTCGTTATGATTATGTCATGTTTAACCAATCTGATGTGCCCAATATAAAATGAATATTCATGATTATTTTCCATTTCGTAATTACATATTACACAATGACATACTGGTTTGATGATTGAATGCCATCATTTCTTGATTTCCCCTATCTACGTCAAATATTTTCTGAATCAAACCTGATGACTCAGTATTATTCACCACACACAGTTGAATTCCAAAATTCTTCATAATGTCGACACCTCCAATAAAGTCGGGCTGCAGCTTCTTCAGGACAATGATATCACCTTCGATCTCCTTTCCCTGTCAATATATCTGCTTTGAAGGATCTAAATTGTTTTTCTCCTCCAGACGAAAATACGCCACTCAACAATATTTTTCTTTCCACTAGATGTAGATTCCCAAGTGTGTTCCAACAATTTTCGTTCATCACAATAACTAAGGCTCCGGACTCCCACAACATTTCGATCTGATTCATAAGCATCGTTTTGGTTTCGTGATTCATCTTCTACTTCATCATGAATGCGCTTTACGCATTTTCTTGGAATTCTAGGAAATGAATTCAACATCGAGCATGAACGGAAAAGATGCCTATTTTTTCCACAAATCAGATATTTGCTTTTCATTGGACAATGCATTTACACTTGATCGTCACCACCGCCACAAAAACATTAATTCTACCGCATCTCGTTGTGCTGGAATACCTTTACATCGGTTGTAAAATCGTCTGGCTTTATGCTTGGCAGAGAATTGTGGCGCTTCTCCTGCTCTGAATATTTTGCCTTATCTTCTCGTCTTTGTTGTCTTCTAAATCCGTCATCTGTTCCATATTCTTCCTGTGTGTTTTCTGGTAAAGTATCCATAACTAATTTTCTTTCATACTTTTGGTTATAGAATGTGGTCGCCAGTTAGTTCTTCTTTACTACACATTGAAAAGACATCAGAGTTATAAAAAGTATCTATTCAAACAAAACATAATTACGCAATCCGCAACTAAGGTAATAGTACTTTTTATTGTTATTGTATTTTTATCATAACTATTTTTACAGATCCTGTTGCTTTCATATGCTTTCCTTCATATGCTTTTGGTGAACTCAAGAATTATTTATGATTATTCAATATATTTTATCAGAGTTTTTAAAATATACAGTATTCACTCTATCATCCGCCAAAAAGCGCATTTCAAATAGATTAACAGAAAATGCCGATTATCATGTAATGATGACAACCCAAAATATTATATATCTATTGTTCATACAAAATAAGTTTTAAAAATAAATTTAAAGAAAATTAAAAACAAACAGTTTCGAAAGATTTATTTTTAATAGGCTAGGTATCAAACTTATTTATACTTTTTCGTTTTTACGTTTTACTAATTTCATCAATACCAGGGGAGCGTTTATGTCAAATATTCCTGGTTGATTATAGTTATCCTTTACTTTTTGGTAGGTTTATATAGCATTCTTCTTTGCTCTATTTCTAATTGACCATCCAACCTCATATGCATTGTCATTCAAAGGAGGTATTAGTATATTAATTGGTTACGAATATTATTTTCATTGAAATCTATATTGAGAAAATATTTTCATCTACTAGATCAAGAATCTTTACTTTATTAATAAATTCTCTATATACGTCATTTTCATATTGTTCTTCGCTTAAAGAATTTTGGTGTTGTCCATACCACATGGCATGCTTGAAATAATTAACATTTGTTGACCTGATTAATTTTTTCCGAACAAAATTTCTAAATATTATTGCATCTTTAACTAACAACCTATTGAAAGGCTTAAACCACTTTCAATTCTTTCAATGATAATTAATTTTTTTCTGGTAAATTTTGATTTAAAGCTTTATAATTATTCCTTGATACAATGCCTGAATTTTAAATATTAAAATTGTGGATATATACTTATTCAGAATTTCAATTGAATTTAGCTCATTATCAATTCTATGTGAAGAGCTGTGAGTATTATCACTTATTAACAGTACCTTTTTATGTAAATTTTCAACTTCCAAATCCGATTCTAATAACCATTTATACCAGTCATATTTTTACTTTAAACAACGTGTCTTTATTTGGATTAATTTTTCCTGTTATTTCCTAATCATAGGTTAATATAAATACTTTTTCATCATTTGGTTCTATATCATCTTGATTACTATTAGGTTGTCCAGTACGAAATGTAGTATTTTTAGTAGTCAATAAAATAAGTCATAAAAATCTGGCAAATAAAATTTATTAATTAAAATATTTTCCATTACAGTTTAAACACCTTTGCCAACGAGTTAATAATTTATTTATTCCATTCTTATAAAATTCCTGACTTCTAGATTCAAAAAACCTGGCTGTCGTGTTGAATGGAACCTTGATCGCGGAAACGTTTATCGACCAGAAATGCATCTATATGCTTGAACAGATGATAATCTGTTGGGGAAAGATCTGGGGAATAAGCTGGGTGAGGCAAAATGTCATACTTTAATTCATGCAATTTTTGTATAGTTATTTTAGAGACATGCGGTCTTGCATTATCATGAAGCAATAATTGGGCCCTTTCGATTTACCAGCCCTGGCTGTGTGTCAAGCAACTTTCTGTGCATAGTCTCTATTTGTTGACAGT
>JBBMKC010222115.1:0-12143 GCA_037834085.1 Bipalium vagum
TGTTAGAATCCTGTCCAAAAACGGCTCAACGTTATGCCTTGCAAGCAATGAACTGCAAATTGACAAACGTGCTTGGAAGTTTTAACTTAAAGTAAAGTATTTAAACAACCGCAATTACTCTTTTGGAAACCTAATATTTGGTTTGCTTGTTGATGTAGACTCATGTCCCGGCTGTCCACATGATCTTATAAGCTTCGCATTACTATAATGAATCCATTTTTCATCACCTGTAATAATGCGATGTAAAAACACTTTCCGTCTTTGGTGTTGAAGCAACTTTTCATACGCACACAAACGTCTCTCAACGTCTATGGGTTTTAATTCGTACGGCACCAAAGTTCCCTGATTTTTGGAAGTCTAATTACATTTAAACGTTTTGCAACGGTAGAATGATCGACTTTCAATGAAATTTTTAAAAAATCATTTAATAAAAATATTTTTGAAAAGTGGGCAAAATAATTGTGAAGGCTAACATCAAAAAATGTTTTATCAAAAGTAATTTGCAAAAGATATAATCTTCTTGTGGAAGATAAAGGGTGACAAGCACAAGATAAAATATTTAAGGACTAAAACCTGGAATCATTGGGAATTAAAGATTTTTACCCAAATCAAAATGATCTTGTTGAATCATTAAATATTTGTTGATCATCAATATATTGCCTTTAGAAGTCACGGGAAAGATTGCGAGGAGGTGATTAACTTACGAATTGAATTTTTACGGGTGGAAAGAAATTGATTTTTTAAAAAATCTAAAATGTAGGAAAACAATTTGTAACTGTGGTCGCACCTCAAAATTAAATTAGAGGAAAATACATTAGAAATTAAATCCACAATGAACTGTTATAACTTGGACAAACGGTTACCGATTACTTGTAGCCAGACTAAATAATAAAACAAGACAGTATAATATTTCTTGCTAGGTACTATCAAATGTCACAAGGGTCGAAGAAATATTAAAGAAGGTTCGATAGGTACTCCCATGCTGCTTGTTCATCATACCGCGTCTCTTTTGCTATTTTCTGTTTCTGTCGATGAGGTTCTCAAATACCGATGAATATCTCTAATCCTTTGACAAGATTGTAAAATAGATCATCTACTGAACAGCCATCCAAGATGCAGCTTTTTCGTCTGGAATTCACTTATTTCCTAAAAGATGGAAGAAAATCACTGATAATGATGTCTTAGTTTGAATAATGTATATTTTAACAATTGTATTTTAATAAAGAAAAATCTATTAGACGACCAAATTTCAACCAACTAACCTCATGTTTCTTAATAAGACTCAAGTCATGTTATTAGTCATATTATTAAGTATGACCCCAGCTTTTAAAAATGCTTTAAAATTTCTGTTTTGATTAAAAAATTATATTGCATTATATTTATTTGTAAAATCAAACATCACTAAGTTGAATTTTAAGATTTATAAAACGAATCGATTTAGATATTGATTAACAATGGTTCACTTAAATAATAAATCTATTATCGATGTTATTATCGAATCTACAACAATAAATTTCTTTATAAAAATTGAAATAGAATTCCTATATCATTTTCATTATCTCACAAATTAATTAATGAAATTTAGAAATGATAAAAACACGGAAGAAACGGAAGCCCTACTCTCGTTATCAAACAATGATACTTGAATCCGAGTACGTGGGTAATACTTATATTACCAGACAGAAACGTTGGGAAATTGCCTGCAAATTACATTTGTCAGAGAGACAGGTAACTAATTTTTATTAAAATGTGACCATTATCATTTCTACAAAAGTATAGTCGTTTTATACCATGTCATTGTAATTTAAATCTGATGGCTTTGAAAGTTAATCAAAAACACCATTTCAAACACATATTTCTCTTTTATTTTAATCAAATCCAGGAGGCTGGAGAAGCAATCCATGAAATTAGTAATTTTTACGAAAAACAGGGTTTTGTCTGGATTACTGAAAAATATTGGTGCGAGAAGTTCGAAGATGGTGTATTCAACTTTTAGCATATTGCACGTACCGGTGGGCCATTCAATTTCGATGAGGACCAACTTATCGCGATAGTGAAAAAGAACGGTTGTCAAACAAACAGAGATTTGTCTCAGAAAATGAAGAGCAGTTGAATGACCGTCACCTAGAATCAAATGGGTATAGATGCTTGAGTACCATATCAGCTGAACGAAAAAAATGAAAGAAAGTCGTTTAAAAATTGCTGCTCAAAATCTTTCCAGATATCGAGTGATATATGGTCACAGGGTATCTTCACTGTATTTTCATTGAATCATTAAGGAAGATGAGAAATGGTGTTTGCATACAAAATTTAAAAACATGAAGTAGTGGTTGGGTTTGGTTTGCACAGAAAAACAATGATTTCTGTTTGCAGGAATTGGAGAAGTATCTTACAATGGGAAATGATAAGGAAAAATCAGACAGTCAAAAAGCACTTATACATAAATCAATTGTGTAGAGCAAAAGACATTATGAAAGAGAAAAGAGATGATAAACGAACCAAAATTATTCTTTTCCGTGATAAAATCGCAAATAGCAAATATTGTCAAAATTGCCATCCAAGAGATAGATTGGAAAGTTTTCCAACACCTTTGGAATTTCACAGACTTTGCACCAACAGATTTCTCTCTTTTGTTGCTCCTTGTCTAAAAAAATTAAAACTATTACCTTTGTGAATGAAGAAAATCTTAAATATTGGGTGATCAATTTTTTCTAAGTATTTTTCATATAGTGAATCTGATATAAAGGTTTCGACAAACTGATCGAAAAATGGGAGAAAGTTTTAAATAATAACCGAAATTACAGTACCAGCTGATTTTTCATTAATATTTGTAAATAAAATGTTTTATTGTTATAATATATACAAAAGTACTATTCAAAATCATGAAAAGGTATGCTAAAAGGTAATAAATTGTGGTTCATTTCTTGAATAAAATCGATGTTTCATATTATTAAGGTTATTTGAGAATGAATGAATTTTTTCTTTTATATTAAGGTTTTCAGATTTTAACATAATATAAGTTAAAATTAAGGAATGTGAATTCATTAAAAAATTTTTATACAACTATATTTAAGACATGGAATAAATTCATGGACACCGGTAATTCACATCAATATTCTGTAATATTTTTCATTAATCTACCTAAAAATTTTTTTTTACTTAATTACTTCTTTTTTTAATTGAAGATCCTTCTGTCTTTCATAAAGAACAACAATAATAATATTAATAATAAATAATAATAAAATAATTAATTAATTAATAATATTAATATGTTCATCGATAAATCAATTCTTAGACTTTATAATAAAAATTCAATGCAAAAATGAATTTTTATTTATTAAGTATTCTTGTGTTTTTATTTTTAATAATATAAGAAAAAGATAATAATGGGATCTTTTACCTTTTCCCCCAAAAAATTATCTTTTCCGCTTTTTTCTCCCCAATAAAATTCTCCTCCGAATATTTCCCCCAATAAAAAAATTAAAATTAAACCAATAAAAATTATACCAATAAATAATAAGACAATTAAAATATCATTAATTAAGCTTTTATTAGATTCAACAGATTGTTCCAATCATCATTGAAAACGTTATCCTTCTACATCCATTCTTTCAGATGCAAATCGATCTTATCTCCTAAGATACCATTTTTAATTTTAATTTGGTATTTAACTTTTGCCCAATAAGATTCTGTTGCTTGTGTATTCTCATGTGTTTTTGGCTCTACAAAATATAATGAAGGGTTGACTTTCAAATGACGAAATTTAATATATTTCGAACGATCTTTACAAACAGCTCTTTTTTCAGAATTAATCAACTGTTGATTCAAGACTTTATTCCGCACAGATTGCAAATCATCTTCATTAAACTGAAAATACAAACACTTCATTTGGTATATTTTAGATTGAAAATTATTTTCTTAATAGATACCATTTCATGTTAGTTGTATTATGAAAAAACAACATCCAATGTCTACGTATTATTTCTCCATTTAATTTAATCTTATTTTTCCCTTAATTTCAACATTAGAAAGAATTTTTACCAGTTCACAATAATTCATGTTTAAAGGGGTTAAGTGATGCTAAATTAATATCAATCGATAAAAATGTTACTAATTATCTATTATCATTTTCACACCGCTTACATAATGTGATGCAGATAGTGAACGTTCCATTAACATTTTTTAAAAAATAATGTTACTGCTGCTATTCTATTTTATAAAAAAGTTGTGACCTTCCTCTATGGAAAAAAAACTTTTCATCAGAAAAAAGCACTTTTCAATGAAATTCAGCACCGAATTCATGCAATAAAAAGCGACATTTTTCTATTCTTGTTCTGAATTCTTTTCACCCAGATGTTAGCCTTTTTTGAGCATTAAAGACTTGAATTGTAGTTCATTTTTAACAAAATTTTGGACACTTAACTCGGATATTCCAATTTCTTTAGACATTTTCTTCATTGACCACCAGAACTTCGCCTAATGCGATCACAAAGGATTTTCCGGATGTTGGAGTATTTGTAGTCCTTGGTCTTCCGTTTTGTTGACGGTCACTGATAATTCCTAAATTCTTGAATCATCTAATTGCTTTCGAAACTACCGATTTCCCAATAATTAGCAAACGAACTATATTGATCTGACTTTTGTTTTTTTTATGTAATTTAATTATACAAGAACGGATGCTTTTCTTATCACCTGTCATCTAAAATAAAAATTATGAATTCGAAATTGCTGTACCATTTAAACAAGTCATTCAATATAAAAATCAATTTAAAATTAGATTTCTTTTTAATTTAAAAATTCCGATTTATAAAATAGTTTCCGAAATTTTATCGAACCCCGTAATTATATGATGTTCTGAGAAATATTTATATTTTGTAACACAACTCAATATAATATTTTATGTTCTTTGTATTTATCTAGTCCTTCAAATGTGTCTTTATTGATTAATAGGTGACAATCATCCAAAGAATTTCTTTTTAAAAGATATTGACCAAATTCGTCCTCTTTGATTAGGATGGTTTATTTTCTCGGATTTTGCTTCAGAGACATTCAATGATCATTCAAAATTTTTTTAATTAAATTGTTTAAAAATTAATTAGTGTTATTATAATTGATTAAGTTAGTTTAAATGAGTTGGTTAATAATTGATGATTGATATTTTATTGACATAAAAGATTTGAGTTACTCAAACAAAACTAATCAAATTATTTAGTAAAATAAGTTTACATTGGATAAAGGCAAAAATATCAAAATGCGGAGGTTTATTTCTTAATTCGGCGAAATGTCTAAAATAATAAAAATAATAATAAGTTAAACTTATTATTTTTATTATTATAATTTTTTGTTTTACTGTTATTAAAACTCTGAACATTTATGAAGAATATTTTAAAATTTATCTCGATATTTTTGTGTTAATATATAATAAAAAGTTAAATTAAACATTGTAACAGTTTTATCATGGTTGGTTGCTTTATATATTGTTCGATACTTTTATTATAATCAATAATATAAAAACTTTTTTCTTTATTCTGATTTATTTTTAATGAAAAAAAATAATACTACAATGTTTTGTTTTCGCCGTTTTTTTATGCTAACAATGTCGGTAAATTTTTACCGAATTCAGATTTATTTCTAAACATGACAAATTAAAAATATAATAAAATATTCTCACCAGATAACTAAAATAAAAATACATGTTTTATTCACTTTAATATTATGGATCGTGAAATCGAATTATATACGAGGGGCAGTCGAAAAGTTTCGGAAATGGAAAATATGGAAAGGTTAAGTAAAAAATAAAAAATTAATTATAAAATAAGTTGTTTTAATACTCTATTACTTTTATCTAATAATAAAAATTTCATTTGTTTAAATAAATATGTATAGTTAAATATGGCATACAAAGCGGAATATATGAATTTATCAATGGAAAACTTTCGACAAATGATTTTATATGATTTTCGATGCGAATTGACACAACAGCATTATCTATATCGCCTAAATTTGCCATTTTCTGGTGACCCTCCATAAAAAACTACAGTATATCAGTGGTTTCATGAATTTAAGTCTGGACGCGTAACTTTGGGTGATGATTTCATGGAAAGTCCTTTAAAAATAAGTCGTCATACAACATATAATGAAATTCAGACATTATTGAAAATATCTCGGTTTTCAGTCCATTCTTTTTTACATAAACACTGTGGTGTCAGAAAACTATGTTCTCATTGGATACTGCATATCATTACAATTGATCAATAGCGATATCGCGTAAACTGATCTAAAGCTATGGTCGATAAATCTAAGCTGGTAACCTCAAAAAATGTTTATGACATCGACAGTGACGAAGAATCTTGGATATACTCATATGAACCAGAAACAAAGCAGCAGTTGGATGTTTCAGGAAGAAAAATTAACAACGAAAGTTGTTTGATCCTAGAAACCCTCAAAGCCAATGGTTGTCTATTTCGTAATCAAATAATGTCATGTCGCTACCATTCAGTCAGGTGATCGTCGTACAGTTTCTTCGAGTTGGTACACCACAGTTTGTTTGCCTGAAGTCCTCAAAGAAAAAAACAACTCGAAACGATCCATTCCACTTCCCATACAGTCCATAAAACAATCGATTTTTTGAGGACTCAACATGTTTAATTATTAAGCCATCCATCCCATAGCCCTGATTCCTTACCTTATGACTTCTTCACATTTGTCTCCCTAAAAAATTGCGTGTGTAGAAATTTTCATGTCTTAAACTGGCTTTAAAAGCATTCATATCAAATTTTTTGGACATGACTTTTTTGATAGAATGCAAAGTGTATAGATTATGATGGTGAATACTTCGAAAAACAATGATGTTTATTATTACAAAAAATATATGCTGTTTGTTTGTCATTCCCGAAACTTTCCGACTGATCTAAATACATTTTAAATTGCTTCAAAAGTAACCAAATAACTTTAAAAGTATAAAATAAAAAGGTTAAGAGAAGTATTATTTTTCAAAATATAATAAGTAAAAAAATTCTATGGAGTGAATCAACTTAATTAAAATGTGCTCCCAATAAGAATTAAATCAATATTTTTGAAAAAGCAAAACATTATTGTGGAAGAATGTACATAATTCGTACCATTAAAGTGATTATTTATAAATAAATAAAATCATCTTTCTCAGCACATTTCAAAAGACAAGTTATAAAGATAGCGGGTGGAGCTAATGAAATAATTCTAAAATTAAAACAAATATAATTTTATTTTCATAATTATTGTCTAATAATTAAGTGTGATATGTTCTTTTTATTTGTTAAAAAATTTAATCAATTCAAAGTCAAATTTCATTAAAAATATTTTCAATCATTAGTAGGAATATTTCCTTACATTTTGGACAATTTATGAATTCCATCATAGAAAATTTGACTTATCCAATCATCTTGCATTTTTGAAATTTATTCTTGAAGCTCTGCTCCTCAGACTGTTTGACAATGACCGAATCCAATGAAAATTCAGCAACCAAAATCTGTTTACGCTGGGTTGAATAATACATCTTATTTCAACTCCGTTTAACTTTTGTGACAGACATAATGCAGAACACCGTCATGAAGCGATATTTAAACAAAATTATATTCATAAAATAAAACTATTTAAATTTACATTAAATAAATGAATAAAACTAATTAAAATCGATAAAAACTGTTTTAAAAAATTTTCACATAATAAAATAATTTCTATTGATATTTTAAGTCGTTAAAAATATCAAGTCTGGACTGAGTTTAATACAATAGTTAACGAATTAATAAAAAAATTATTAAAATTATGACACATAATAATAAATGAAATGCAGAAAATTATTAATTAGTCAAATAATTAATAATAATATTTTCATTTTATTATTCTCATCACATGTTTTCGTGAGGTTCAATAAATCATTTCTCCCTTTTTCTAAAGGTAAACATAACACATAAACCGCTTTCACATTTGTATTAGCATCGAAATGCAGTAAAACAAACATCAAATGTAATGTAATACAAATGTAATACAACGCAAATATAATGTCTCAATTATCACAGAGTCGTCAGAATCTGGAACCATTTACAATTTATAGTTTTTCTATTCACCTTACTATCATGGTTTATTAGTCTCTGGAAAGCTTCCATTAAAATCGATAATTATTACCAATAAATATTATGTGAAACGGATAAAAAATTCAGTTGATTATAAAATCAATATGGAAAATGTAAATTGACATTATGAAATTATTAAAATAGTAATATAAATAAATAAAAACTAAATAAATATTTCTGAATTGCATTATGATTTTTTTTCTTTATCCAGATAAAAGTTTGGTTTCAAAATCGAAGAATGAAAACAAAGAAAATCAAAACCAGGGGTGGCTACAACGAAATAACGTCCACAGGTCAAGAATACGAAGACATAAATGTAAATTCAAAATTCAATGATTTTGAAGCAATAGATCCTTCAAATAAGAACTATGAGCCGATAATATCATACGAAACCCCAGAAATCATTATGAATAAGTTTAGCGTGTTCAATAAGAGCTGTTAAAGTTGTACAAAATAATAATTATAATAAAAATAAATAATATCAAGTTGAGTTGGTTTGTCTTTTTATAATTATATTTAAAGTTTTTATGATGAAAATTATGGTGAGAAAATATGATTCTCATTTAAATGAAACGTGACAAGAATGAAAACTGGTATTAAATATAATAAATGACCATTTACCTTTTTAAAACTGCCAAAGGTTCGAGATTGAGAGTCACCAATTCGACAATTGGATGATAATTGAATTTGTGTGATCATTAATAATATAAAAGTTATGAAATAGAGATCTTAAGACTACTTGAGGACCATTTGTTAATATATATCCTAAAAAGTAGGCCTTTATAATGAGTACCTTGCCCTTTTAATAATAGACCTAAAATCTCAAAAAGGCGCTTTTAATTTGATAAATAATTTTATTCTTTAACTTTTCAATTGATGAGTTCCAAACCGATTTAAACAGAAAGGTCATCAGTCATGATAAAGTTCAAGCAGAGGTTCGTTCTGGTTAACCAAAACTTTACAAAAAGGGGCATTTCAAAAACATGGTGACAGGACATTTGGTCGATTGATATAAATCATTTACTATACCAGATTGTTAAATAACAGGTTTTAAAGACAATTTAATAATTTGAAGAAATAAATATATTGGGTTATAAATCGTAACATGATGCTCATAATTTTTGTAAGTTTAAACAAAACTCCAAAGGAATTCCATCATTGTTTTCATTACTTCTCCAGCAGCAACCCTTTATGAATACTTCACTATTTCGATTCTGTAAACTTATGATGATCAGATATCGTGAGTCTTGGATATAATGAAACCCGATTGAAAGTTGCTCGGCAATAATCTGGCGCTTTAATGAGCTTTGACAATGCAAAAATTTGGAATTTATTATTCAACTAATCGCGCATTACTTTTCTACAAAAAAGAACTTTATCATTTCACATAAAAATGATAATGTCTTGAAGGTCATCGTCTTCAAATCTGGATACAATTTTTCCTTCATGAGTAACTCAAGAGTTTATCCCCAAAAGTGATATTAACACCGTATTGTCCAATTGCAGACTAATTAATAATATTTATAGAACATAATATTTATTAAGAACCCCAATGAGGATTTAATGATGACCAATGACAACTTTTATTGTGATTTATGTTGCCTTCTAGTTGAAAATTTATTTTTTATCGCTAAATCCCTGTTTGTTTAATCTTGATTATCTTTCAATCCTTGGAATTCAAGGGATTTTTGTTTCTCTGTATCTTGCTTTGTGTTTCTTCGAAAAGGTTGCATTTTGTGAGGGTGTCGCTTCAAGCCACCAGAACTATGACAATTGTAGTACAACTCATCCGTTCTTTTGATTTATGAAGTAACAAATAAACTCTCCTGTAAAATGGTCTTCAAGTTGAAAAATCTTTATTATTACGATCTGATCGAGGATGTTTATTCTGTACATTCTAGACAAATATTATACTATTCATTTATTATGTGCCACACATTATTTTGACTCAACAATTAAAATTGAATTTCTGCAACATAACAGTAGGAATTATGGCCTCATGCTGGTATCACCTGAAACAATCTGTATATATCTTGAAAATTGCAATTTAAAATAATATTAAAAAGGAAATTGACATTCACAATTAAGAATACTGGTCTACTACTGATCTATATAAAAGGCATTGGAGTCCTCAATGAACTGCCACAAAGTTATTCAGAGTTTTTCTTACATTGACCACGTTGAGGTAGTTAATACGTTTAAGAAACTGTTTCAGAAGAATTCTCATCATCAGATGAAACTTGTAAAACTGGTTTTAATTATGCCTATTATTTTTATGTGACAGGAGTCAAAGATGGGTCCTGCTCTGTTATGGCTTTAATGAGAGTACCAATTCAAGGTCCTCAAAAAACCCTAGGACTCATTGTCTTCTAAAGAAGTGGGATTTTCAGTATTTTTTTACCTTTTACTTTTAAATAATTAACAATTGACTTTTATCCATCGATTTTATTTTATTAAATATGTTTTTATTGATAATACATATGATTATTTGATCTAACTTCATTTTATGTTTACTGATTTCATAATATTTCGTTTGATTTATTGATTGTAGTTGATTTCATTATATTTAATTTTTTATTGATTGTTGGAAAAATTTTAATCAGAGAATGATTTGTTGTATAAAATTTTATTGTGATCGTTTTGATTCAATTTTTTGTTAACATGTTATTGACATAAGTGAAAGGGTCAGTAAACTAAGGGTTACGAAAGGTTTCATAGCAATAAAAGGCGTAACAATTATAGAATATTAAAATATAATATAATAATTAATAATAATAATAAAATAATTATAAATTAATAAATTTATTATTATTATTATTATTAAAAATTAATTAAACTTCAAAAATATTGACCAAATTACATTATATTACCGAATTAAATTTTGATAACCGAATATAAAGTAATCATTTACCTTTACATTTCATTATATTTTTAAATAATATAAACTGAAAATGGAATTTTTTAAAGAGAATAGAATCAACTTGCAATAATTACCAAGGGACTTGATATAATTTTATTCATGCAAAATATAAAATGATGTACGCAGAATAAATTTTATAAAAAAATAAAAAATCATAATAAGATCCATATTAAAATAAATTCGTGTATAAATTTGATTGATACAGAATAATTAATAATTTAATTAAATTAATTAATTAATTTTAATTAAATGTTAAATAAAATTAAATTGATCAAATTTCTAATAATTTTCGAATAATTTTATTATTTTTAAAAAAATTAAGAACTCTATGTTGCTTTAAAGAATTGTGAAGAAATATTGGATTAAAATTTACAGAAAATTAGAGATTTAATTCTCAATTATATTATTTAGAGAATGAACAGAAGTTTTTTGTATATTAAGGAGTCAACAAAATGACATTACTGATATTGTATTGATATTGACAAAATTAAATTGTACCCAGAGGACAATTCATTGTATTAAAAGGTTATTCAATTTGGAATTGTATTATTGAAATTCCGTTGTAGTGGCCCCTACATATTTTATTATCATATTATTTATTTTCGTGACTTCATTCTTTTGCATTTTTCTTTCTGAAACGATGTTAATGAAAGACTATCTGTCTGTCAACAAAAAGATCTTCTCTGACAGGAACTTGAATTGAATTAATTGATATAGTTTAATCAATTTTTAGGTTAAATGTTATGTTCTCTATAAATCATATCGTGTTATGCTAATATTAAAGTAACAAAATGATGGTATTCATTATAATGAAATTTTAAAACAGTAAATTGTATACTGAATTGAGACGAAGACTGCAATTTTATTCAATATGCTTCATCAAACCTCATCATTAATAGTGAACGATGATGACTGATACTATAACAAAAATCTTCAAATAGCATAGTAATACTTTTTGAGTATCATTTAATAATAATAATATATAATATAATAATAATAATAATAATAATAATAATAATAATAATAATAATAAATAAAAAAAATAAAATAATAATAATAATAATAATAATAATAATAATAATAATAATAATAATAATAATAATAATAATAAT